>NW_004624940.1:567571-586413 GCF_000247695.1 Heterocephalus glaber | reverse complement strand
CTCCTTCAGGGTATGTCTCTGTTGTCACAGTAGGCAATGTAGGAATCTCTGTGCATATACAAGTCAATGAGTCTCAGCAAGCCAGCAGCAGACCAAGTACAGTGGTCTGATGTGCCTTTATTGTAGAGGTTCTCTTTACTTTTCTACTGAGATTCAGTTTTCTTCCAGAAGCCTGAGAAGCCCTCTTTTTGTTACTAACTTCTGCTCTGTCTTGTGGCACTCAGGACAAGGGTCTATAGTCTCCCGTGCCTCTGTAGTGTGGGACGAGGTAGGGAAAAAGCCAGAAGGTAGGCGGTGCACGGGGGCGGGGTGGGGGGACGGGACTGAGCCTTGGAGGCGCCCGCGTGGATAAGCGGACCTCACCTTGCCGTGGGCATGGCCCGGGACGGCGGCAGGAACCCCAAGCTCCTTGCCTTGTCTCACCAGGGTCGGTCGCTAGTCGCCAGCTTTGAGAGCGTCGGGTGGGGGTGGGGCTGCAAGAAGCCTCTGCGACCTCACCATGCCGTGGGCGTGGCCCGGGATGGCCGCAGGAACCCCAAGCTGCTTGCTTGTCTCACCGGGGCCGGTCGCTGGTCACTGGTCACTGGTCGCCTCCGCTTTGAGAGCGTCGGTTGGGGGTCGACAAGATTCATTTTTAAATGATTATATCAATCTGTGATTTGAAAAACTTTTTGAAAAGTATTTGAAAATTAATTCATTGTGATTCTGTATCATGCCCTAAATATTTAACATTTATTCTAGCTTTATTTTCTTACTTTTTTGACATTCTGAACCAAATACCATTGTCAGTTGCATCCCATATGGTCCTCTGGCCTCTTCCTTTGCAAAATAGAGATTTCTGGCATTGAAAGTTTCTTTTTTTGTGGAATTGCTTAGAGGGTATTTATGCTTTTGAAGAGAGGAAAATGAGACAGTTGGTAGAGCCTTTATCCTTCACTCTGACCCTAATCGATTTATTCCCACTGCACAATTTCCTAGTGAAAGCTAAACCATGTGAGTTTTTAACCCTCAACAGGCTAAACATCCAACTTTAGCAAATGATTCCTCTTGCAAAAAGAGCTTTTTGGAGGGAGGTACTGGGGATTGAACTCTCCCACTGAGCTACACTGCCCCCCATCCATTTTTATTTATTTGTTTTTATTTTGAGACAAGGTCTTGTTAAATTTCCCAGGCTAATCTTGAACTTTCTCCTCTTGCCTCAGCCTCCTGAATAGATGGGATTACAGATATATGCCAACCATGCCCAGCAAGGGCTTTTTTAAAAAGAGTATTTTCAGAATTAATTCTTTACAAATATGTACCTTATTTGAAATAAACTCTTATGATATTATCTCATACTGTCCCATTACTCTCTTTCAACTGCCACTGTGCCAATCCTTTAGACTTTCAGGTCAAAGTAAGCCTTGAGTTAAAACAATGGAAAATAAGAGCCAGCGTGGTGGCCCATGCCTGTAAATCTTAGCACTCTGGGAAGCAGATACAAGAGGACGGCAAGTTCAAGCCCAGCCTAGACAATGAGATATTGTCTCCAAATAAAAAAATAATAATTTAAAGAAGGGCTGGGATGTAGCTCAGTGCAAAGGCTCTGGGGTAGTCTTGAACCTATCCTCATTTTGCCATCCTTAACCTACTACCTTTCCTGAGACCTACTAATCTCTCTCCTATGCTAGGAAAACAGCTTCTGTCTTGCCTCTCTGGTCCTTTCCATTCCTCAAGCTGCTGCCAGAGGGACTTATTAAAAATGGTCACTTACCAGTTCCCTAGGTCCTACAGAAGAAAGTCCAGCTGCCTTTGCACTGCATGTGGGGTTTTCACGATCTGCTTGCTTCTTTCTCAAATCTCATCTCTTACCACTCACTTATTTTGTACCTTATGCTCTGGTTGAGCCATATTAAATTACTTGCCTTTTCTGCTGCATACCATGCTGTTACTCTTGACCCAAATAACCTCCCCAAATTCTTTCCTCTAGGAAACTCCTTCTCATCCTTCAGGATTCAGATCAGGCATCGCTTCTCCAAAAAGCCTTTTCCCAACTCACAACAATTGGCTCCCCTCCAGTTCACTGTATTCTCAAAACATTCTGGGCTTATTTCTATCAGATTAGTTGTAGAGTATATTACTATTTCTTTATTTGTCTTGTTCCTCTCACTTGGAAGCAAATTCCTAAAAGGCAGAGATTATGTCAAATTCATATTTATGTTATAACACACACTACATACTCAAAAATATTTGTTCCATGAATAGAGAAATGCAATGGTGACTGCCATATAAGTCTCAGAATCACCGCCTTATATTTGGCTTCTATGCATTACTTGAAAGAGGCTGGTAACAACTTCTTTTGAGATAAAAACATATGCATGTAAGAATTGAAATCATTTGATCCTAACATGTGCTATAGTATGATCATTTTTTTCTCAGTACTACTTTCTACTTTCTCAGTACTACTCTCTTCTCTCCATATCTTACTTTGGATCATCTTTCTATCCTTGCATTCAACTTAAACCTGCTATATTTCAAAGTTTTGTTATTTGCAACCTTGGCTCTCTTCTCAGACTTCCATTTCCATTTGAAGACACTAATAACTAATTTCATTCACTCAATTCCTGTGTTCATTTCCTGAAAGCCTCATACTGCAGTCTTATGACCAATTAAATTCCACTCCTTACTTCCCTAAGACCAAATCTAAGAAAAGTTTTCTGGCTCATAAATTTTCCTGCTGTTTGGAGTAGAGGGTGTCATAACAGAAAGTGTTAACCTTATTCATTGGGTGTACTGACACATGTAAAATCAATCCATAAGATTCCATGACACTTTTATGAGCTTAAAAGCATCTTGTCAGACCTATTCAAATTGTATGCATGTGGGAGAATTGTGCTCATGACTGTTTTTAGAGTTTGAGATCATCCTCCACAGATAATGTCAAGGTACTCTCAGTAATCTGTTAGAGATCAAAAATACTTCCAAAGTATGCCAAGGTTCTAATTACTTAAGATGTGACAGGATTTGGAGTGGGAATGGCTGGTTACAGAGTGCTGATACTTACTGTGGGTTAAGAGGATAGACAGTAGGTCTACCACCTTTCTAATAAGGGGCAAAGCAGACTGTTAGCCTGCTGACTTCAGAGAACTGGTAACTGGCAGTGAGGGGTAGTTTTTCCAAACAACTGCAGTGAAAAAATCTCAGGGGTTGTAGTAAAGGGGGACTGAGTTGTTGAGAAGTCTGTGTGTCACCTTTGGTGGGAATATCACATATTACTGACCCTTTTCAGGATATGCCTTCATGTACCATTATCACATCTCATTTACTCTGGTTTCTTGATTATCTGTGAGCTTGGGGTCATCCATTCCCTGCAATTCATTCCCGCCCTAACAATCACAGGGTTGGGAGTATAACTTAGTGGCACAGTACAAATTCTGAGTTCAATCTCCAGCATCACAACACACACACACACACAGAGTCACACACACATACATAATCAGGGAGTCAATAATGTGATATATCTACTAAAAATCAGTGAGACAGTTGTGGTCAGTGTCAATAGAAGACCATAAATCAGATTAAAAGAGATGATAGCACTAACTCCACTTTATATTAGTCAGAATACACTTGAATATTTTGTTTTATTGTCTGGGCTACATTTGAAGAGAACAGACACAAATATCCAGTGACTTTGAGGATTAAATTTTATGAATATCATTTATTGGGAGAATTCGAAAATGTTTTTGCCTAAGCAGCATTTTGTGACAGTTTATAGACTATCTTGAATGCTTGTGTTAAAATTTTAGATTTTTACCATTCACTCAATATCTATTGAATCAGAATCTCAGGGTATGGTACCAGAAATCTATATTTTTAACCTGTTCCCCAGGTAATTCTGTTGTACATAAAAGCTTGAAAACTAAAGATTTAGAAAGAAAATGTAAAGTCCTTCAAAATGTCCAAGTGTTCTTATATGGAAAAAGACAAAGATTAGTTTTGTTGCTCAGGAAGTCAGAATTTGGATGAAAGAATGAAGGCAGAAGAGTGGATGAAAATTATGGCAGGAAAATGTTCCAATATGAGAAAGATTTTTGGAAAAAAATTAGAAGTTGCAGGTATAACTCAGCATCCAGAATGTAAAGAAATAAACAAAAAAATTAGATATGGCTATCAATAGGATTAAACCATGGCACAAGGTAATGCATTCCTAGGTTTCACCATGACCTCCGAAGCTGATAATCCTGATGTCTAATCTTTCCTTTAATTAGCACACGTTTGTAGCTAACTACTGTGTGCTGAACACTATTCTAGGTTGGAGAGATACTAGTCAGCGGACAGCAGTGTTACCTGCAGTCATGAAATTTCTAATGTAGTGGAGAAGGAAAAAAGTGCAATTATAGAGTTCTGGAAAGTGATGCTGTGATGGATATACAGTACACAATTCTAAAGGAACATAGAGGAGGGTACCTAACTGGACTTCGGTCAGAAGAAGCTTTCTGGAGGAGGGAATGTCTAAACCAAGAACTAAAGTGTTAACAGGAACTAGCAAGGCAAAAAGAGGGAGGAGCTAGTGCAGAGGCTAGAAGACAAGGGCCAGATGGCTCCTCCTAGCAAATGAAAGTCATTTGGAATAGCTGGAACAAAAGTTTTGAGAAACACAAAATGAGACCAATGGCAATGTGGAACTACTGGAAGTTTTTAAGAAAAGAAATATCATGATTAAATTTTCAATATCCAAAAACCATTTTTCAGTGAAGAGGAAGTATTAGGAGGCAAGATTAAAGAGGTGGTGACAGATACAGAAGGATTTTGTCAACCATGAACAGTGGTGCATACTTGTAATCCCAGCTACTCAGGAGGTTGAGGCAAGAGTATTTCAAGTTAAAGCCAGCCTAGGCTACATAGCTATACCCCATCTCAAAAAACAAGTGAAAAGAAAAGAAAAAGAAAGAAAGGGTTGGGGGTATAATTCAGTGGTAGAGTGCTTGCCTAGTATTTGTGGGGCCCTGGATTCAATGCCCAATACCACACACACAAACACACACACACACACACACACACATGCACACAAAAAAGGTAATAGTCCAAGAGAAAGACAATACTGTGTTGCTTGATGAGTGAGAGGGCATTAGAGATGGAGAGAAGCAAATTATTTGAGAAATATTGAGAAGGTATCATTGATAGGACTTGGTCATGGATTGGAAGTAAGAGTCAAAGAGAGGCAGGACTCAAGAATGACTCTCAGGCTTATGGCTTAAGCAGCTGGTTGAATGGTGGGATCACTCAGTGAGAGAGAGGAACAGAAGAAGGAGGCTTTATGCAGGGAAGATGGTTATGATGAGTTTGGATTTGACTATAGAGAATTTGAGCAGACTCTAGAGCATCCAGATGTAAGAGGAAATAGTCTGTAAAGCAGGAGAAGAATCTGAGACAGAGCTCTAAGGTTGCAAGTCATCAGCTTTTGAAATTGTGTAAGTGGATAGGCTCACCCAGGGAGAATATATTAAGTGAGAAGAGGATCTTTGAAAACTTACAATTAAGCTATGAGATGAGAAAGAAGAGCCTACAAAGAACAGTGAGAATGTCTAGATTTCTGATTTATATGCTTGTATTACTTTTGTTTTTGTGAGCTACTGAACTGTAATAAAGATAGAGTATACATAAAATGCATTCATTGTCCCATTTCTCTGCTGTAATTTCTGATAATTTCCTTAACTGTCTTTTGCTCTGACTTTCAGTAGCAATGTTCTGAAATCCCACCTGCTTAGTGCCCAAATATAGTGCCTAGAACAGAGTGAAAGTCTATAAACAGTGGCTGTCTAGATTATCATGATGTCTTATTGCTTTTGTTGCTTTAAACTTGCAGTTTAAATGTACTTTACAGTTCCAGGTGGACACTATTGACCCTGGCTTTCTGGTTTTAGTTTTGTTTTTTTGAGACAGGGTCTCACTCTGTAGTTCAAGCTGGTCTTAAACTCACTATGGAGCCCAGGCTGGCCTTGAACTTGCGGGGATCCTTCTACCTCAGCCTCCCAAGTGCTAGGATCACAGGTGTGTACCACCATGCCTAGCCCTGACCTTGGTTTTTTGCATAATAAAATTACTAGTTGCCTCAAAACTTGGTAATGGTTTCAACATTTGTTGTATTTCTATAACTATGATTCTGACTTTATCCAGACCAAAAAGAATAATAGAAAACCATTCTTAAAAGTTTTAAATTGTCTCAGGAGGCTGAGATGAAAGGATCAAAAGTTCAAAGCCAGCCTGGGCAATTTAGCCAGACTCAAAAATTTTAAAGGGACTGAGGATATAGCTCAGTGGTAGAATATTTGTTTAGCATGCACAAGGCCCTGGATTCCATCCTCAGCACTTCAATAATAATAATAATACTGATCTCCTATAATTATATTTAAATTAAATGCTGAATATGTGTAATTCAGCATATTAGGAACTATAACATTTACAACCTTCACGATAGCAATCTTTGAAAGTGGTGCTGTAAAATGTAACTAAAAATAAAAGGAAGATAAACCAATTAAAAAACACATACTTCTTAGTGAGTTTTAAATATGCCCACCAAAAAAAAATATTTAAGGTAGTGAATGTATTTATTGGCTTGATTTTGACATTCCAAAATACATACATATATCAAAATGTTGTATTGCACACCATAAATATATATAATTTTATTTGTCAATTATAGCACTTTTAATCCAACAACTTTAAAAAATAATAAGAAAACATGGTACAGAATATACTAAAAGAAAACCCTGTTACCTAATATCAAAACTGATGAAGAGCAGGTTTGATTTCATCATCTTTTATACATTAGATATGCTCAAATCCTTAGGCAAAAGCAGAGGATCTGGAAATTGTGATGATGTGAAATGAACTAGTCAAAGATGGATTTGGAGAATTGCCTTGTAAACCCTGAGGCAGAGAATGAGTCATTTACCAGCTGTCTCCCTGTTTTTATAATGTATCTGTTGGGTATTTGCTGTAGAGATGAAAACAAATAATAGTCTTTCCAATATAGGTGAAATTGTGAACAAGTGGCCTAGACAAAGGTAATTAATATGGTAAGACAATGAATAATGTTATACAACACTGCTGAATTATGTATATTTAATGGTTTAATCTCTAAAAGGGCATAGAGCATGGAAAGGGAACTTATTTATGTAGGCCTAATACTGAGAAAATTTTTAATTTGCTTAAAGGTAAAGATAATTTAAATGGCTGAAGAAAAGACATAAATTTTTGACGGTACCTTGGTTAGCCAATGTCATAGATCAGCTTTAGAACTCTGTTATAAATGCAAAATTGTAACCCATGGATATAAACTTATTGAAATATTTGAGAACTACTTGATAACATATGAAAATATCTAATTATTGTATAATAATTACGAAGCAATCCTAATTTTCCCTCTCCTTAGAAATGAATTCATTTCATAACCTTTAATTAAAAGATATTTTAGAAGACAAAATATACACTACCGTAAAAATAATAGTATAATTATATTCCCACAATATATCAACCCTCTTCATAGACAAATAGCTTTCATAAGTCTATCAACTGGATTACATTATGAATTCCTATCAAAGAAAATCCTCCCATAAACATAAATTGATTTTAAATACATTGTTTTAGGGTATGTATAGCAACAAAAAAAAATTACAAGAACACATCACATGCAGGATTACACTTACCAAGTGAAAGGGTGCAGGCAGAAATTAGTCTTTCTCTCCAAGATTTAATGTCTCTCCTTGCTGAGGAGGAGACAATAAGCAATTCTCTCTTTATCTGCCAGTCCAATCAGTTTAATTTAAGCCTTATTGTCAGAGCTAACTAACATTAAGGAAATTATCATGTGCCTGCACTGTTGGGGTCTTTCACAAATATGACTGAAGCAGAGTGCAGAGGAGAATTAAACAAAAACGTGTAGCTGAAATGCTGTCAGGAGGTCTCTGATAAATTAAGGCTAAATCCCATTTATTTGTGACAGAACCAATTCTGGAAGTCTGCAGATACCTGAAATATATTAAAAGAGCCATGTTTTTCTACCCATCTGATTTGGCAGTAGAGTGCCTTTTAGTGTCCATGGTAACTCCCAAAGAGTGGCTTGGAGATTCATCATTAAAAGGCTTGCACTTTAAAATATAATGGTGGGTAGGTAATGTTCAGTTTCTGAACTTCAAGTTTAAACTATTCTCCATCTTTAGTAACATATTGTCAGAGAGATTTATATATAAAAACTAACCAATATTTTAACCCACAACAATATAAATTCTCAAAGGATAGCTCATGGTTATAGCATAAAAAAGAAAAGAACGTGAAAGTATTTGGAAATCTAAAATAGTCTTACAAAATATCACTATAGATAGTTATAATCACAAAAATGTAAATAAAGAAAAGGGAAAGAACTTCCCCTCAAATGGCCAATTTTTTCTTTTATTCAAAAGGAACATAATGTTATATTTTTTACCCCAGAAATTCTGACCTTTTTTGGGTTATCTTTTCAGCATTAAGAAGATAACTAAATTGAGGTAGGAAAAGACTCAATTTAGTGGGTTGAAACTAAAGAAATATCTTGGTTCCTGCTTATAATCCTTTCTTGGCAGGCTTCATATTACAATTTGAGAAATTGGTTAAATGCATGGAAATACCTCACTGGTTGCTTGAAAGTAACTGACCTTTCTTGCCGGTTAATCAGGGAGTGAAGTCAGTGAGACATGACTAATCCCAGAGGAACAGCTTTTGAATATACCTCAGGGTGAGACCTGGCAGAAACTCAGGAGGCATTTAGCTAAAATCAAGAATATGAAAGTCATAATCCTTGGGTGATTTAAAATGTATTTAATATACATTTTAAAAGAATAGACTGTCTCCATGTGAATTGTACTCAGTCAACAGAAACACAACACATCCTCAGAGTTTTTGGATGAGGTTAGGAAACGTTATGACCTGAACTCAAAATTTAAAAGAATCAAAAGCAAATGGATAAAATTAACCACATGGGCAAATGTTCTCAGGAAAATAACCCATGTAAGAGATGATTTCTGAGGATGTTGGCAATTGGAACAGGAGTTGCTAAGTCAGAAGCATCTCCTAGGAAGACATCAATTTTAAATATAATAAGGAACTATAATCAATGGCTATGAGGAGCAAGGACTGAAATAGTGAGATGAGGTAGTTTTTTGTTTGTTTTTGTAGTGCTGAGTATTGAACTTAAAAGCTCCTGCATACTTTACCACTGAGCTACGTCCCCAGCCCCTTTTTTATTTTGTCTCACTAAATTTCCCAAGCTACCTTCAAACTAGCAATCTTCCCAAGTAACTGGGAATTTAGGTGTGTGCTACCAAGCCTGGCATAAAAACAAAAAAAAAACCCAAAAAACATTTTGATGACCGACAGAGTTCTATTAAAGTAAGAAATTCAAAATACAAGAATTTGTCCATTTCTCCAGTGCCATGCAAGAGAGAGGATTCCATTCTTGGCAACTCCCTCCCTATAGAGGCAAAGGATACATTTAATTATTATAGTTGTGTTGCACTCATCCATTGAGATAATCCAGCTCTTCCTGCTATCTCTATATTTTGTATATTTTTATCTGACACTAGAGGGGTTTTCAATGTGAACACTGCCTCCCAAGTCTCTGTTAATTAGATTCTGTATATATTGTGACTACCTCTCCTGCCAACATTTGGTTACCCTGTAAGGTACAGCATAAGGAGCCAGCTAAGCCTCTTTCTGTGTTATTTTATGTAAAATACAAGTATATTTGAAATGCTTCTCTGTCACTGAGAATAGACTTCTACAACTGCATTTTAAAATATTCAGCTCAATATTAGCCCTTTTCCCCCCTTAGAACTTTGACTTAATGTCCCTCTACTTTTCTTTCCCCTCTCACTCTTCTCAGGCTGCTTTAACCTGCTCTAAGATGCCAGCCACTATCCCAATCTCGAGGCATTTGCAACTGGCTATACATTTTCTCTATGACACTTTCACCCGATTTTGCCATAGCTGACCCTCTCATCTCCTTTAGCCCTTTGCTCAAATGTCACTTCTTATCAAGATCTTTCCTGGGCTGCCTATTTAACATTACAGCCTCTTGCTACACGCAATTTCTTATCTCCTTAATTGTTTTTATTTTCTGCACAGCACTTATATTATATACCATTTATTATACCTACCTATTTTGTTTACAGTCCATCTCCCCTGCTGGAATGTGAGCTCCACAAAGACAAAGAATTTTTGTGTGTTCTGTAATTATTATTGTCAGGCTCAATAAGCGGTAGTTGAATGAATCAATGAAGCACGTGAGATGATGCTGAGAGCCTTATTTCCATGTATGTTATATAAATGTGCTAAATAATTTACCACTTGTTAATATGGAAACAATATTCTTTGGATTCTTCTTTCCCTCTACCATTAGGATTTATTCTCTCTCTCTCTCTCTCTGTGTTGCTGGGGACTGAACTCAGGGCCTCACACATGCTAGGCAAGCACTCTACTGCTAGGTATTATACTTGAGTATATCACTGAAAATCATCCAAAAGTTTCCAATAATACCAGGCACAGCAAATTGAATGTTGACTTTGTGGAACATTTAACAACTGTGAACAACAATATATTCAGTTCAAGGATTTGCTTCTGATAGTAATCCAACATGTTAACTCTTGAACTAAGGGGTCATGTATTTTATTTCCTATGCTAATAAGAAATTTTTAAAAAGGTATAATTATAGCTTTGCACTATGCTTTCCAGGGGAACCTGGGCCTGTGCTTTTTTCTCATCCCTAAGTGTCCAAAGCCAGAGAATCTACTCTCTATTGCCTCTGGTTGGAGGAGCAGTTGGCGAGGGGTCAAAACCCAATTCCTGCTCATGGTTTGCAGGTCTATAACTGACTAATCTTTTTAATTTTTAACAAAAAACTTGGCATACACGGAGTGATTGTGTATGTATGTAGAAGTTAGGGGTTTTTTATTTGCACAAAAAATGTTTAAATGAACACTTACACTAACATCTATTTCAAATTGAGCACATGATTCACAAAGAGGAGTCAGACTTGTGTAGAGTTAAATATATACTTCATTTCCTGCACAAACTCAACTAAGATAGCTGTAAAAATTTTGCCTTTTTTGGAGCAAAAAAAAAAAGTCATTCCAGGTGAGAGGAATTAGTAAGTTGGCTATGTCCAAGTGATAGTATGCTCATTTACCAGCTAGTCAGTATCATTACTAAAATACATGCCCAGATAGCATTGCACAGACTACTGCAGAATATTTAGTCACAAAACTGAAGCATAATAACATTTGAAAGCTAATCATTGAGTCATATAAAAACCAAAGAATAAACTCAAGGGAACTTAAAACTAAATTCAAAAGCTAAAGGTAAAGGTGTTCATCTGCTAACTTTTAAAGGTGTTTCAGTTCATTTATTTTTACTTGCTTCTGTGTTCTGAAATATGAACATCACCAGATGCTGCATCTGTTTTAAAGCATTAGTTCAATAGGTAAGGCTGTAATTATGGCAAACCTTTTTTGTATTAAAAATTACAGCAAATGGTGGATGTTACTTAACAAAAGCACTTGAGCAAGCAGTTCAGCGTGATGCTTAATGAAAGGAGATAATTATTATTATGTGGTACTTTGTATAATAGTGGAGAAACCACAAAATGTTCCCTTCTTTTTTTCTTTCTTTTTTTCTGCAGAAGGTTCTTAACCAACACAAAGCTCATATATTCTCAGAGAAATCGCAGAATTGTTGAATATGCCTAATATATAGCTTATAATGCTTCACTGAGCTTGCAAAAGTAGCTAATTTATCTAAATATCTGAATACATGAGAGTAATGGACAGGACTCATCCCAGAAAATGAAGTGGTCACAGTAATGAGGGGTGTAGCTCTCTTACTGAGTGTGTTTTACCCAATTAAAAGTATATTTGAATGGGCCGGGGATTTAGCTCAGTGGTTTTGTCCCCTGTTGCGCAAGCGCAAGGACCCGAGTTCGATCCCCGGTACCAAAAAAAAAAAAGTATATTTGAAATTGCAATGGAAAAATATGGTACAACTTAAAAATACTTTTCCAATTGAAACAATACATATTTTTAATAGGAATGAAATTGTTTAAATACTGTGCCTGTAATCGTGCTTTAGGGATAAATAATCTAGGATGAAACATGAACAAAATGTTCAGGAAGTAAGATATCTTGACCAAATAGCTTTTTTGATTAAATGTATGTTGAGCTAAATTTATTTTTGCTCATATGTTTGTTAAATAAAAATATAAAGAATATTGTTTTTCTTTATTGAATTAAAGTGGACACTGCAACTTCAGCTTTTTTGATATTTTAACATGTGATACATTTTTGGATTATCATGTTGAACAACATCACTTCACAGAAGTCTGAAGGTGAAACAATGTGTGGTTATGTTTGCTTGTTTGTTAACAAATAGAAAAACCTCTAAGAACAGATTTATTGTGATGTTTCTCTTTCTCTTCCAAGTGGAAGATAGCAAAAAACCCTAATTAGTTAATTAGAAGTTACAGTATAATGATAATTGGACTGTAACATTTCCCATATACATATAAAGAAACTGAAAGACACTAAAACAAATGAACTAGGGTATTTCATACTCAGGCATTTTAGTCTTTTTTCATAATTTTTATAATTTCTTTTTCTATAATTTGTCAGTTGTGTGGGCTTTCTGCACACAGTTAGGACAGAGCTATACGTGGGGCCTCAGCCCTGGGTTTTGATGCAGGTCAGGCTACATGCTGAGGGCTAACAATTCACCAGCTATGTATCAGAGGGTACGAGTACAGAAGATCTGTGCCAAACTGTTCCTATTCATCCAGAAGAAAGATGAGGGATGAAAGAGAGAGAGAGAGAGAGAGAGAGAGAGAGAGAGAAGAGGGAGAAAAGCAGGTATATTTTCCTGGGCTGTACTCCTCAATTACATATCTCAGTCTGAGCTTATATAATGGAACTCATGAATGTGGCAACCCTAATGAGAAAAAATAAAGGTTGGAGGTGGGAAGAGTGAGGGAACAGATGTCCTGGGCCCAACGTAGTGAAAAACTAGCAAAGAGAATAGCTGTAAGCATATAAGACTATGTGAAGCCTGTTCCTCATGAAAGCCTTAACGTGACTCTGAGGATTTGTGAAATTATTTAATAAATACAAATATGTATATTTTAATTTCCAGAGCTAAATACAAGGACAAGCATAAGTGATTACTTGCTCTATTTCATGTTTTTAATACATTTATTTTCCTTCAAATTTATTTCAGAGTAGGCAGCAAAAATTTTCGCTCCAAAGTGAAACTTCTTAGCTGTGTTTGCTAAATATTGAGATGTTCTAGGTAGGTTTTGACAAAAGAAAAAAAAGTTGAAATAGCCTATCACCTTCTTTCTTTTTCAAGGTTACCTTGATAAGCAATATCTAAGAATACTCGGGAAGAATACTCACGAAACCAGTTCTATAGTCTTCCTTTACCAGTTCCTAGCTGTGTGCCATGGAGAAAATAACTACATTCTCTGGAACTCTTTCTTTTCTTTTCTTTTCCTTTCTTTTTCCTTTAAAACATTTATTCTGCATTAGCTCAAACATACTAGCAAACTGTTAAAGAAAAATTATAAAGACTAGCCAAGCACCCAATACTAAACCAAAGAAGTAAAACATTGCCAATGCAATTTAAAATCCCTATGAATCCCTTTTTCTTTACATCCTTCAACCACCCCTTAGGGGTAAACACTATTGTAATTTGGGTTTTTATGATTTTTGTGCATTTCTGGGATTGTAGCCAATCTCTGTCTCTCTTTCTCTCTCTCTCTCTCTCTCTCTCTCTCTCTCTCTCTCCTCCTCTTCCGCCCCCTCTTCCTCCTCCCTCCTCCTCTCCCTCCCCTCCTCCTTCTTCCTCTCTCCCTCTCCCCCCTCTCCCTCCCCTCTCCCCTGCTTACATCTTTAAAATACCTTGCAGCATGAGTACACTTCTTTCAAAGAAAAACAAAACAGTGAAATTTATTATTTTAAAAAAACCTAACAAAGATGTTAAAAATAAAGACCCTATGCAGAATTTGCAGCCAATAGCCTTCTTTTGTCCTGTAAGGTCCTCTGATCCCAGCCACCCCAGCTGTCCCTCCTGACCTCTCTAATCAAGATCTAGAGAACCCTTGTCCAAAAAGGATTGCTTTTCATGTCTAGAGTTCAGTTTTTTGTTCCTAAAATGACAGGGTTGCCCTGGACCATCCTCAGGGCTCTTTTTCCATTGTAAAATTGTATACCATTTTAGAATTATTATTTTGATTTTTAAGTTGGGCTGACTTGATATAGAGCAAAAGAGAGAACTGGAAGAAAATGAGTTAGAAAAATCCAAGCCAATTTATACCAGGAAAAAAAAAAGAAGCTTACAGATTTGAATTATTCAAATGTGCACAAATTGAGAGATACGATTTCTAAAACTCTACTTTGTAGTGTACAATTATATTATTTTGTAATGCAGTTAACAATAGTCAGAATGTCTTCATTTGGAGGGAGATTAATTTCAAATATTTTACTAAAAGATCACTTCTTTTAAAAGTACAACATAGCATTAAAAATTCTTAGGGCCTAGATGGGGTAGAACATTTGCCTAACATACTTCAGGCCTTGGGTTCAGTTCTCAGAATTACACCAAAAAAACACACTTAGAAGACAAATGTGATGTGAATTTGTAGCAGCATTTAAGGCAGATTGTTTTAGCAAGTGAGTATTTTCAAAATCACACAAACCTAGGATGTTGCATACTCCTCAATTGAGATATTTAGGTACTATATTATCATGGGATATGGTTTTCATTGTGTAAAAACCATTATGAGATCTAAAGACAAGTTTATGGGGTTTTTTTTCTTTTCTTTATCTTTTTTAAATTGACGGTTCATGTAACTTGAACTCCAGAGTTTAAAAGGAAATATTTCTAGCTGGGCATGGTGGTGCATGTCAGTAGTCCTAGCACTCTGGGACATGAGGCAGCAGGATCACAAGTTAGAGCTCATTCTGGGCAACTTTAAAAAAAAAAGCATAATACCAAAGTGGAAAAATTGAATAAAAATTTTTTCTGACATCAAATTTAAGATAATAAAAGTAATATATCTGATTGAAACAACTGTAAGTTAAATTGTCTTCATGATTTTAATGAGAAGTTGGCATGGTGGCACATGCTTGTAATCCCAGCACTCTGGGAGACTGAAACAGGAGGATCCCAAGTTCAAGCCTAGCCTGGGCAATTTAGCGAGATCCTTTCTCAAAATTTAAAAAAACAAAAACAAAATCAAAATGCTGGGGATGTAGGTCAGTACGAAGGCCCTGGGTTCAATCTCCAGTACCAGAGTTTAATAATTTTTTGTCTTTTTATACAGAAAAAGGATTTGTAAATATTTCCTTAGGGGGTATTATCAACTAAAAATCATACTTTAAAAACTATGGTTTTCATTTGAAATTGTATTAAACAAGATGAAATAAAACTTAACCTCTCAAATCTTATGTTTTCTATTACACACAGGCTACGTCATTATGTAAATTTTTACAAATTATTCTACCAAGGAAAAAAAGTATTATACAAGTTACCACGAAAATTATATTTCAGAAATAGTACCAATCGTAAATGTGTTACACCTCAATTTTATAACTGAAAAAGATGTCATTTTGTAAGTTTGCATTTATAAATTAATATTTTTGATTTTTATTAGTACATGTTTGCAGTACATAATGATTACATTGATTGTAGGAAACTGTTACATCTGCATAACACATTTCTATGCTTTTTTTCTTGCCCTTCCTTCCACTCCCCTTTTATTTTACCAGTATCAGATTCATTTATCTTATAAGATCTTATAAAGTTAATAATCATATATACATATTAAAAACCAAAGTAATGGGCCAAAAGTACATAAAACATATAAGACAATTGTACTAAGTCAAGGTACACTTTTTTTTTTTTGGTATCAGGGATCAAACTTGGGACCTTGCACTTGTGAGGCAGGTGGCAGCACCACTGAGCTAGATCCCCGGCCCAAGGTACACTTTTAGATACATTATCTGCACTGGATTACAATAACTTTTTTTCTCTCTCTCTTTTTTCCTATTATTTGTCTTTTATTTTGAACTTTATTTATACATTAACTTTTCATATAAGAGAAGCATACGATATTTAAGCTTGTGTGTCTGAGTTACTTCATCTAACATTATGGTCTCAAAGTGCATCCAGGCCAGGGATTTAGCTCAGTGGTTCCTCACAAGCTCAAGGTCTCAAGTTTGATCCCTGGTACCAGAAAAAAAAAAAAGGAGAAAATCAAAGTGAATCCATTTTCCTCCAAATGACTCAAGTTTATCCTTCTTTATGGCAGAATAGTACTCCATTGTGTATAAATACCACATTTTCTTTATCCATTCCTCTGTTGATGGACATATAGGCTGTTTCCAAGATTTAAGTATTCTGCATTGTGCTGCTATAAACATAGGTATGTGCATGCATCACTGTGATATCATGTTTTTAACTCTTTTGTGCAGATACCTTCTATTTTCAACAGCATTTAATAGCTTATACATTTATTTGTGACAAAAATCTTTATTTTTCTAACCTTGCTTCAAATTTTCAAACACAGAAAATATTCATGTGCAATATTAGGCATATGGTATTTTGTACAGAGTATTCTTTTTTTTTTTTCCGTACCAGGGGTTGAACTCAGGACCCTGCACTTGCAAGGCAGGTGCAGCACCACTGAGCTAAATCCCTGGCCCAAGGCATATGGTAATTTGAAAAATTCCCCTAAGAGGAACTGAAATTATTATGTAATAATTACTAGGAATAAGATAGATGTGGTAATTTTTTTACTCGTGTAGGGGGCAGAAATGTTATACCTTTTCTTGTCCATCAGAAGAGTCACAAGTGGCACTTCTATAACAAGACAAGTTAACAAGCGAAAAGCATACCAAATCGATTTAACCAAAGTTTTATGTGAAACAAGAGCCTTGAGAAATAAGGACTCAAAGATCAAAAGAAAAGGGTCTGTTTTTTATGATTAAGTTCAATGAAGAATAGATAGCCATGTAGAAATGTGATTAGACAAAAGAATATGATCTAATGACTATAGACTGAGGGGGGAAACCCAGCAAGGACTGCCCACATGCTTCCTGAGCTCTCTGGATTGCATTCTACACCACACTTCCCACCCCCTCTCCTTGTGTAGAGCAGAACCCAGCTAGCATGAGGGTCTTGTGACCTACATTAAGGCAAGATGGGCCAGATGACTTCTTTTATCTTTCTTTTATTGATGAGTACATGTTTGTAGTACATAATGATTACATTCATCATGGGGAGTTGGTACATGTACATAGTGTATCTTAATTCTTTCTTTCTCCCTTTCTCCTTCTTCACTCTCCCTCCTTCTATCTATTAGATCCCTTCTCCTATTTTTTTGTAGTTCTCTGTAGTACATAATGATCACTTTCCTCCTAGGAACTTGGTACATGTACACAATACATCACAATTCCTTTTTTAAAAAATCCTATTTCCCTCCCCCGCCTCCACCTTTCATCTCTTGACTCCCTTCCCATATGCTAAAAATCTATCTTGCTATTTCCTATTCTTTATTTTTATTTTGCTTTTTATTTACATTTAGGGGTTCTCATATGAGAGAAACCATGCAATATTTAAGTTGTGCACATGATTTATTTCACTTAATATTGAGGTCTCAAGATGCATTCATTTTCATACAAATGACTTCAGTTTATCCTTCTTTATGGTAGAATTGTAATCTATTGTCCATAAAGAACATACTTTCTTTATCCATAAATCTGTTGATGGACATATATGCCACTTCCAAGATTTAGCTATTATGAATTGTGCTGCTATAAACATGGATATGCCCTTATCACTGTAATACAATATCTTTAACTCCTTAGGGAAGATATCTGAAAGGAGAATAGCTGGATCAAATGGAATTTCTACTTTAAGTATTTTGAGGACTCTACATAATGATTTCCATAATAGTTGTAATAGTTTAAATGCCCACTAACAATAGAGACGGGTTTCTTTTTCCTCTCAGCCCCACCAGCATTGGTTATTATTTTATTCCTTGATGATTGTCATTCTTTCTGGGGTAATTTGAAATCTCACAGTTGTTTTAATTTGCATTTCTCAAATGGAAAGTGATGCTGAATATTTTTTTCATATATTTATTGGCCATTTCTTGGCCATTTCTTGGCCATGTATATTGGCCAACTTTTTCTTATAGAAGTGTCTGTTAATTTTAGTTGCCCACTTTCTGAGTAGGTCTTTTAATTTGAGGTGTCAATTTTTTTGAGTTCTTTATATATTATAGATATAAGGCCTTTGTCTGATGAGTACTCTGCAAAAAATTTTCTCCCATTCTATAGGTTGTCTTTTCACTTTGTTATTTCCTTTGCTGGGCAGATTTGTAATTTTATATGATGCCTTTCATTGATTTTTTGGTATTATTTTTGTGCAATGGGGTTCTGTTTAGAAAGCATTCATGTATGCCTAAAACTTCAAGAGTTTTTCTTATTTTCTGATGGATATCTCCTGTGCTATGCAGCAGAGTAAGCAGGGGAAAGGAACAGTGTGGTGTGAGTGCGGGATTTGCATTTTCTGATAGTTTTGCCCAGAAGCCTGGCTGAAAAGGCCACAGTAGAAGAATGACCTGAGGGAGTTGAAGGAACAGCCCTGTGGAGACCTGCGGATGCACAGTGCAATGCCAAGCCCTGTGCTCTGCTTCCTACAGATTCCCCCTATATATAAATCCATTCATCACTGACAAATCCCTGGGATTTTGATGCAAGATGTGCTGTGATGTTTGG
>NW_004624940.1:511583-562962 GCF_000247695.1 Heterocephalus glaber | reverse complement strand
TCATGTAATGGTACAAGATCCCAATGATGTATGTAATTGTATTTTATACCTAAAATGTACCAATAAACTTAATGGGGAAAAAAAAAAGACAGGCCCTTGCCTTGCCTCCATATTTTTTTCCACAGAGTGTTTTGTTTTTTGGAAATGTAAGTTTGTGCTGCTGGGCTCCTGCTCAATGTATCAAAATGGTTTGTTACTGTTTGAACTGTGTGACCTTGCTGGAATGTCCTTTTAAACTCTGCCCCCTCAAGAGAAGGTTCTGTTAAGCTCCACCCCCTCTCAGGAATGTTCTAGAACTCCTCAGTTTGTGGCCAGTGTATCAAAATGGTTTGTGACTGTTTGAACTGTGTGACCTTTCAGGAATGTTCTATCAAACTCTGCCCCCTCTCCTGCTTCACTGAGCATGCTCACAAGGCATGTGTTTCAGGAATGTTCTGTAACTCTGCCCCTCCAGGAATGTTCTGTAACCCTGCCCCCCCTGCTTCATTGAGGATGCTAGCCTACCCTGTTGATCCCTATATAAGGAGGCTCTCATTTCTGGGAGAGAGCTCAGACTCCTCTGAGACCGCTGGGGCTCGCTGGTGTAATAAAGGATTTTTTCCCCCACCTCTTCTACTGACCATCAGATTCTCGAGTTTTCAAATTATGAGAGCTATGACCCAGAGCCGCCACACTGAGCTGTATAGCTCAGCTGTGCCTCAGAGCTGTGGCACTTGGCTGCAACACTGAGCTGCTGTGCTCTGCCAAAACATTCTGATATGAAGCCTTAGTGCTGAGGATGAATTTGAGGTGATCCTCTGTGTCCCCTGGATTGCTGAGGAAAGGCTCTCCTCTCATCCTACACTAGGCTCTCTGAAGGCTGATGTGACACTTCCTTGTGATATATATTCTGCTATGTGGCTTTCTAGTTAGGCAGTTTCATTGACACCTAATTGAAATCGATACTATGAAGGATCAGTTCATGATCCTTCATGAACTCATCTGTCATGTCTTTAAGGGAAGATAATGGCAGCTGTCACATCCCAATTGTGCATTCTTTTCCCATGGCATAGTCAGGGCAGGCGCAAAGTGACAGTCTAAACAAGTACTAGCTTCTTTCAGTTTGTTGTTTTGGCCTGTACTCCTAAGGATCACAGTGTTGGCCCACACACACCCTCCTAGTGACTTGGGCTAGCTGGTTTCGGGTTCTGCCATCACTAGCATATTATTCTGTGTGGTGTGTCTTTATGATTCTGCTCAAGAGCACCTGTGCAGGGAGAGGTAAGGGGCCAAGCATCAAAAATCCATTATGACCTCATCAACTTGTCACCTCTGACTTTGAGCCAATCATTTTACTTCTCTGAGTTATATATCATATTACAGTAAATGTGAATTTTATTGTTACAGAAATTCTAATGACCAGTAAAAATAGGAAGTTATGCCAACTTTAGAAAAATACATAACTGGGACATGTGTATAACCTTGTAAAATGCCTTGAGATGACATTGACAGCAAAGGTCAAATAAGATATGTTCATCTTTTATAGCCAGAGTCTAGAGGTACTCATTCTAAGCATTCAGGCTTCTTTGAATCTGTTTTGAGGACTGGTTGAGGTAGGGGTGGAGACAGAAAACTGCAAAAGAATGTTCACTATTCTCTCAGTCTTCTGGCATAGCACTGCCTTTGAGCATGGTATGTGACATAATGGAAGGTATGTGACATAATATGCTTAAACACCACAGCCTTTTAACTTTTCACATTCCCACTTGCAAGATTTGGTTAACCATTGAAAGGATAATGCCATTGTGCCATATGTAATTCTGTCATCTGATTTGTATATTCGAAACCCTCTTTTTAAATGCTCAACAATTCATGCTGAAATAGAAAAAATTCTACTTTGAGTTTCATGTGATAGGTATTAAACGCTTTATTTCATAGTCAATATTATAGATTTCCTGAAACGGTGTTATTAAATGTACATTCCTTTTGCAGGTAAATGAAGAATTCAGTGTTCAACCATCACAGACATTTAAAAAAAGAAAGAAAACATCAAAGAATTTGAAACAAAATTCTAACAATGCAGAAAGCAGGTGTGTGTTCTGTCACATTTTCAGTGTTAGGGTAGAAATTTATTTTGTCAGATGGGGAGAAAAATGGGATTCCAGGCAGACTTTTTAGCAAACTTACACTTTAGTTTAAATAACTCCATAGATGTTATTTTCGAAGACAATAAACCATTTTCATGTGTGGAAAAGATCCAGGCATTAGTTTCTTAAATTGTACTGAATGTTTTGTGACAGTGTATCAGGCAAACAAAAGTGCTTTTAGGAGAAAAATTTTATGATGTTAATAAATGGATTCATACTTTTCTTTTTTGTTACTGAGGATTGAACAAGGCCTCTGTACTGAGTTATACATGTAGCCCTTTATTGTTTTTGTTTTTGTTTTTTTTTAATTTTGAGACAGGATCTCACTCACTGGCTAAATTGCCCTAGCTGGAGTTGAACTTGAGACTCTCCTACGTCAGCCTCCCAGAGTGCTGCAATTACAAGAGCTTACCACAATGCCCAGCTAATATTTCATTTTCAAAACGAAAATCCAGCACTTCCCCAGAGCAGGTGCTGAGGAGCCGGGCCGCGCTCGTGTGCGCGCGCCGGGCCTCTTTCTCTGACCGCAGTGATGCCAGGTTCCTCGCACACTGCAGCTGGCAGGACAGTCTTCCTTGGCTGGACCGCCCCGCCGTGCGCGTGCCGCGTCTGTCCCTCCCTGGCCTGGGCTCCGCACCCTTGCCCGGCCGGAGCAGCTCTGCGCGGGCGCGGGCGTCTCCTCAGCGCCATTCACCGACTTTCTGATCGCACCTCGTGAAACCCTCCGGACAGAGGCTGCGGAGCTGCTGCCGGACGGTGGGATGGGTGAGTCAAAGCCGGGAAGCCTCGGGGATTGGTGGGAAGGCAGGCGCGGCCCCGGCCCCGAGCTCCGATTCCCGCGGAACGGCTCCGAGCCGGCGACTCCGGACGGGAAGGTCGGGGCCCCCAGCGCCGCCCCGAAGGCCGGGTCCCCGCGGTGAGCACAGGAAGGGGACGGGAGCGGGACACGCGTGTCGGCCGGGGGCCGAGAGGGACCCCGGCCCAGCGCCCGACCCGTGGGGAGAGGGCGCCCGCCGGCCCGGGCCCGCGCGGAGAGCGGAGCAGGAGCGCGAGCGCCGCCAGGGGCGCGGGGGCCGGGACCGGGTCCCTGCCCAAGGACCACTGGGGAGCCGGAGCTGACTGGCAGCGCGGCAGCAGCTCTGGGACCCGGACGTCTGAGCTGGAGAAGTGCACAGCCGAGGGCCGGCCGCGCGCACACACGTGCACACGCACACGCTCACACATATCCACACGCTTACACACGCACCTACACACAGACGCACACACGCGCGCGCGCGCCGGACACCCGCAGCAGGCGCCCAGCGGGCCAGGGCCCGATCCCAGCCCCACGGGCTTGCTCTCTGCGGAGCGGACCCCAGCGTGGTCGTCACGGGAGGCCACGTCTACCCCGCAGGAACCGCTGGGCTTCCCCGAACCCACTCGCGCGCACCCTCGGGAGACCAGAGCCTCCGTGGGCCCCTCCAGCCCAGCCGGCGCGGCCGTCCTGGACGGATCCACCCGGCAGAGCTGCCTGACAGCGGGTTTTACTTGCTAAAAAAAAAAAAAAAAATGAAAATCCAGGGCTGGGTATACAGCTCAGTCATAAAATACTTGCTGGCCATTTATAAGGCCTTAGGTTCAATCCTGAACACTGCAAAAATAAATAAATTAATTAGTTTGATAAATTAATAAACTGTGTATAACCTCTAAAAAATCCCACAAACATGTACTTTTGTGTATTCTGGGCTGCATATTGTATGGCAAGCACTTAAACTTTTGATTATTTGCATTACAGGAACATGACGCCTCAGATGGCTCATCAATTTCAGGAACTCTTCCAAAGCATGCACCATCAAATTGAGAGCCATCCCCACCGCTATCCCCACTACTATGACCCCTCCCCGAGGGACCTTCTCTTCTTCCTCCAGCTGCTTTACCTGCACTAAGTGGTAAACATCACCGCTATCATCTTGCTTTGGGGAGTCTCTCCTCTACCACCACCTTTGTTCGGGGACCCCCTTTTTAGGCTCACCACCTGCTCTGTCATGTAGAAAGAAGCAGAAATAAATTAATAAATGTTAAGTTTTTATGATGAATGTGATCATTATGTATATCTAAAAAAACCCAATAAAATTAATTTTTAAAACGTGAAGTTCATATATTGACTTTTTTGTCAGTTGAACCCAGAGCCTTCCCACTGAGCTATAGTCCCATCCCTTTTGGTTTTTTATTTTGAGACAGGTTTTCATTAAGTTGATAAATTGCCTCAGTTGGGCTTGAACTTGAGATTGTCCTGCCTCAGCTGCCAAGAATGCTTGGATTATAGGGATGTGCCACCATTCCCAGGTCCTATGTTGGCTTTTCAACAGCATGAGTTCAATGGTAAAAGTTTGGTTTTAATATCTACTGGTCATTTGGTGGTCATTAAAGTATGAAAACTGTGTATGTATATAAAGATCATTTAATGTTAGAGAATATGACTACTCGTTTAATTTTTCTTTGATTGCTTACTGTTTTATGCTTCTCTTTTGGTATAGTATTTCAGGAATGGGAAAGTCCATAAAAATATGAAAGTCCTTAAAAATATGAAAGTCCCTAAAAATTCTATGTAAAAGGCAAAGACAAATCAAGAAAGTGCTGTGAAGACAATTGTATTAGTTTCTAGGGCTACCATAACAAATTTCTACCAACTAGGTAGATCCAAACAACAAAAACTTATCTTTCAGCTAGGTATAATGATATACTCTTGTAATCCCAACACTCTGGGAGACAGAGGAGAGAGGATCGCAAGTTTCAGCCTAGCCTGGAGAACTTAGCAATTTAACAGGACCATGTCCCAAATGAAAAATAAAAAATATGAATGGGAATATAGTATAGTGCTAAGGCCCTGAGTTTAATCACCAGCAATCAGTCCTCCTGTCATATATTAGCATAGCCGCACTTTCTGGAGTTTGGAAAACAGAATCTGTCCCTTTTTGGGCACTACCAGGGATTGAGTAGGAGGCAGTAATTAACACAGAGTTACATCCCCAGTCTTTAGTTTTATTTTGAGACAAAGTCTTGCTAAATTACCCAGATAGGACTTGAATTTGTGATCCTTCTGCTTCAGCTTCCCTCAATAGTAGGATTATAGGTTGTGCCACCATGCCTGGGAAATCTGTTCTTTTTCTCTTCTTGTTACTATTCCTTGGTCTATGGTGCATGTATGTTTGTAACTGTTATCTCTTCTTGTTGAATTGTTCCCTTAACCTATACAGAATGACATTCTTTGTCTCTTCTGATGAGTTTTGGCTTGAAATCCACTTTGTCTGAAATTAGGATAACTACTCCTGCTTTTTTCTAGATTCCTGTTGCATGGAATATTTTTTCAACCCTTTGATTTTTAATCTGTAAGTTTCTTTTTGAATCAAATGTGTTCTTTTTATGTTACATCTCATTGGGTTTTGTTTCTTGATCCATTCTTCCAATCTGTGTCTTTTGATTGGGAAGTTGAGACCATTCACACTGAGTTATTACAGAAAGGTATTGGCTTATTCCTGTTATTGCGTTATTTTTCTCTTGCTCATTTCCTTATTTTTCCCTTTTGCTTAACTGCTTACTTTGCCAGGTGTATTCACTGTATTTGACTTATTGGCAATGTTGTCTCTTTCTAGGATATCCTTGAGAACCTTTTGGCATGATGGTTTGGTGGTCATGAATTTCTTGGGGTGCTTTATTTTTTCTCCATCAATTTTAGAGGAAAATTTTGTATGATGTATAAGTCTGGGTTGGAAGTTGTTATGTTTTGGGACTTGTTACACTTCACTCCAAGCCCTACTGGCCTTTAAAGGGTTTGTGTGAAGACATTTTGCTGTAATTCCAGTGGGTTTACAGTAAAACTTTGGTTTGTGAGAATAAATTTTTCTGTTTGTAATCCAAAGCACTTGCATATCAAAGCAGTAAGAGAGAGAACACATTGTGATCATGTGATGTTCATCATGACATACTACTTATATTGCAAGACATCACTTGTTTATCAAGTTATAATTTCTTAGAAATGTTTATTCAACTTGTAGAACACACGCAGACCAAGTTTTCACAGTCCAATGTTTGACTGTACCTTTATAAGCGATTCATTGCTTTTCTGTAACATTTTTAAGATTTTTTTCCCTGCGTTGGACTTTTGATATTTTGACTATAATGTGACATAGAAAAATTCTGTTAGTATAGTGGCCATTTGGGGTTCTCTATGCCTAATTTATCTGTATGTTAAATTCTTTTCCCATATTGGGAACATTTCTGCTATTATTTCTGTAAACAGGTTTTGTTTATGTCATTTGTGTTGTCTTCTGATTTTTCTCTTATTCCAGTTCACCTTAGATTAGTCTTCTTTGTATCTTCTACTGTTGGATCCATTTTTCATTTTCTCTCTATATGAAGAATGCTCTCAGCATCATATTATGCACAGAAGTTGTATGTAACAAGAGGCTATAATATTAAATAGGCAGCTCAGGAAAAAATCTTTATAAGAAGTGACATTTAAGCAAATCCTGAAGGAGATGACAAGGTCAGCTATAGAGAAATCTGGTGAAAGAGTGTCACAGGGAGCAGGTATAACCACTTGCAAAGTTCCTGAGTTTGGGAAAGTGGCTGGTGTATTTGAACCGGCCTGAGTAGAGGGAGGGAAAGAAAAGTAGAGGGAAATGAAGTCAGAGTTGTAAGGGGGGAAAAGAGCAACCATTGAACTACAGGAACATTTTTAAAAGTGCAATTATAGCAGCTGGGCATGGTGGCACATGCCTATAATCCCAGCACTTGGGAGGGTACAAGTTTGAGGCCAGCCTGGACTACATAATGAGTTCAAGGCCAGCCTGAACTGCATAGTGAGGCCCAGTCTCAAAACATAAATACAGTTATAGAACTCTATTCTCAGTGGCAGAGCAGCAGTTCAAATATACTCATGTTTTACATAAAATGACACTGAAAGAGCTTTCTGGTTGCTTATACTGTACCTTACAGAGTATTCAAATATTGGTGGGAGAGGTAGTCACAATATATACAGAGTCTAATTATCAGAGACTTGGGAGGCAATGTTCACAATGGAAACCCCTAGTGCCAGATAAAAATTTTCTTTATTATAAAGATGAGAGGAAGATCCTAATTATCTTAATGGGCTAGTGCAATACAACTGTAATAATTAGACGGATCCTTTGCCTCTATAGGGATGGACCTTTTCTATGGTTGTTGTCCTTGGCCTCTGCCCCAAGATCCAATTACCTCTCCTCATTTGAGAGGGGAGGATGCAGTGCAATTGGCCCAACATCCAGTTTTGTTAATGTCAGAAAGGTAACCTTCATGCTGGCATACAGAGAACACCCATTAATAGTAACAATTATACGACCCTGACAATATCAAGCAAATCAGCAGCAGTGGTATCATTCAAGACAAATTGGATATTGACAGACCATAAGAAACAATAACTCACCACCTTTAACCATAGAAAAGAAATTCACAATTGCAGTATAAACACTAAGAAAACCCAGATATTGACAAACAGCAAATATGTACTAAATGTGATGACTATACCTCCACTAGTGGTAATAAGAATTCACCAATAATTATGTAGAGTTAACTGTCTAAAGATTAACAACATATAATGCTAATACTATTAAAGATCCAGGGGGTTGGGAATGGGAGAGTGCAAGGAGAAAAATTTGAAAATTTAAATTGTAAGAGATAAGAAAGAGGAGAGAGAAGTGAGATAAATCATCCTATGAGGGAGTAGAAGGTGATTTGTATAGTTACATAAGGGTAACAGAAAAGGTGAAATAGAAGGTAAAAGAAAAAAAAGGAGAAAAAATAAAATAGAGCAAAAATAAGAAAAAATTAAAAGGAAAAGAGGAAAAAAGATAAAAGAAAATAACAAAACAAGGAAAAAGAATAAAGGAAAATTCTCCAAACCCCAAATAAATCAGTGAAGAAGAAAGAGTAAAAGAAAAGAAAAAAAGAAAGAAACAGAAATAATTTCTCTGTGTTTTTGAATGATTGGTTTCCTTTTGGGATCCACAATTTTGGAGTCTAGCAATTCAGTTTTATTCACCTCACTTTAAGGCCTGTGTTCTTTCCAGGTGCCTCCTCTATTTCAGAGGCCCCTTTCTTTGGCCAGGTTGTGGCAAGGTCCAAGCCAAGACATGTGTCTGCTCACGTCAGTAGATAAGGAAGGCAGTCAGACCCCAGATCTGTGCTGGAGAGGATTTCTTTAAGTACAGCTCTCACACCAAAAAGTGGAGAAAGTCAAAGTAATCCTCTTGCTTCTGAAGCCCTCTCCATCTCCTTCAGTCCAAAGCTCTTTGAGGTAACATTTTCTGAGCCTGAATGTTAGGCCCTGTGTCATATATTTTCTTATATAAAAGATGATTTACCTGTAAAGCATTTCTAACAGATGCAATAAACATTTTAAAGCTTAAATGATACAGAATTTAAAGACATGCAAAAAACTTGCATCAGGAAATTACTGAAATCAGTGTAACAGTATAGAAAACCTTGTCATTCAACCATCTGCTGAGTTGGAAAATGGTAAGTTAAAAATAAAAGGGATACAAAAGAATTTAAAGAATCATACCACAGTGATATATGAACACCCATGTATATAGCAGCACAGTTTGTAATAGCTAAAACTTGAGAACAGCCCAATTGCCCATCAACTGGAGACTGGATACAGAAGCTGTGGTATTGTTTAATAAATGGAGTACTACACAGCCATAAAGAAGGAGAAACTAGAGACATTTGTAGCTAAATGGATGCATATTGAGGCCATACTCTTAAGTGAAATAAATAGGACACACGTGTAATTACCGAATAGTTTCTCTGGTGTGAGAAACTGAAAATGTAAATGAGGATCAAAGTATGTAATGGGTAATGTGAAATAGGAAGAAAAGGTCCAAAGGAGAAGGGAAAGGGGAAGCAGGAGGGGTAAAGGAAAAGAAAGAAAAGAAAGGAAAAAATATGAGAAAAGGAAAAAATGGAAACAAAGTCCTTGAAATAGGGAGGGATTGAAGGGAGGGCAGGGGAATAGGGAAAAAAATAAGAACCAAGATATATCATGTACAAGTACAAATTCCCAATGATGAATGTCATCATAATGTATACCTAAAATGTATCAATAAACTTAATGAATAAAAAAAGATTTACATACAGCTTAAAACAATTGAAAGCAAATACTCAAGAACTTGTATATGAATGTTCATTTAAGTAATATTAATAATAATAGTAATAATTATTAAATCCATTAACAAATAAATGGTTGAGCAAAATATAGTATATGCTTGTAATGGAATATCATCAGTAATGAAAAGTAATGAGGTATTCAGTTATACATGCTACAGTATGAATTGTCTTTTAAAACAAAATGCTAGAATTTTCTACTAGAAGTTTAATAGTTTAGGTTTATTTTTATTTAGTGACTTTTCAACCAAAAGATATTTTTATATAATGAATGTTTCATTCTATGTATAGTTTTCAGGAACTATTTTTGTTATCCAATAACAATAGTGACTAAAAAATTCAAAAACCCTCAGTACAATTGAAATTTAATAAAATATATTTGTACATATAAAAATAAAGGGGCTAATGTACAAATGACCAAAAGGAAAAGGAAGAAATGTTCAATATCAGTAATAAGAGAATTGAAAATCAAAACTACAATATTACTTAACAGTCAGTAGGATGATTATTATTTTTAAAAAGTAGTAAGTGTCAGCATAAATAGGGAAAAAATTGGAATATTGAAATACCATTGGTGGGATTGTAAAATGGTTTGCACATAGTCTTTTTTTTTTTTTTTTTTTGGTAGTGGTGGTGATGGTGGTGGTGCTTGGGATTGAACCAAGGGCCTTCACACTGAGCTATATTCCCAGCCCTTTTAAAATTTCTTTTAAAAGCTTCTAATAAAAACTGTATAATTGGCCAGGGATGTAGCTCAGTGGCGCCACGCCTGCCTGGCAAGTGCAAGGTCCTGAGTTTGATCCCAATTACTTGGAAAAAAAAAATTATGCTGGGCAGGTGGCTCACGCCTGTAATCCCAGCACTTGGGAGGCTGAGGCAGTAGGATTGCTGCAAGTTCACGACCAGCCTGGGCTATGCAGTGAGTTCAAGGCCAGTCTGAACTACATAGCAAGACCCTGTCTCAAAAACAAAACAAAACTGTATAATTGACTCTTTCCTTAAAGAACTTAACCTTTAGCCGGGGATTTAGCTCAGTGGTGCTGCACCTGCCTCACAAGTGCAAGGTCCTGAGTTTGGTCCCCAATGCCAAAAAAAGAACTTAATCTTTAAATCAAGGTAATTTATTTTTGAACTGTGCAAGAAAAATCTGCCTAAGAAATAACTAAATGCTATGTAAATTATATGTAATTTTTTTTTTTTTTTGTACCAGGGATCGAACTCTGGTCCTTGCACTTGGGAGGCAGGAGGCGGAACCACTGAGCTAAATCCCCAGCCCTATATGTAATTTTTTACTGAACTATCATAATGCTTAATTTCCATTCAAGGCAAGGCATGTAAAATCTTCTATTTTGTTATCATCCATCTAAGTGGCAAAAATAATCTATTTGGTTCATTTATTATAGTGCCTACTTACTGTTTTAAAAATCTGGGAAATTGAGAATGATCTCTAAGTTATATGTCTGATATGACTGACCATAGAAGTTACTATATTTGTTTTTCCTATAATATCAGATTTAGAAGCAATCTTAGAGGCCAATGAATATAACTCATTGAAAAAGTCTGTAATGTATTTCTGCTTGAATATTTCCACCACAGTTCAAGGCAACGTATTGCACTGTTGCACTGTTAGCTATCAGAAAGTTTGTCTCTATATAGTGCAGAAATCTGTTTGCCGGTAACTTCCATTTACTTTGGCTAGTGCTGCCCTCTCCTGCTAGACTGAATAATAAATTTGCTCCCTTTACCATAAGATTATTTGAACACAATTATATCTGTCCCGAGATTTCTGTTCTATAGACTAAATATCCACAATTTTAATATTTCACATGGCATAATTTAAAGCGTCTTACAAACTTAGTTTCAATCAAGTTCATCAGTTATGATGCCCACAAATGAAGCAAAAATCACTGTATTATCTGCCTCATAAGGAATATTTCTATTGATGCCAGTAAAAATGTGTTTCTTAGTTGTATGAAACAAACTATAGCTGCTTTAAGCACAGAAGAATTTTATTTAAAGTCTGTTAGGTAGCTCAAGGAATACTCAGGATGTCTAGAAAACCAACCTCAGGAAAAAAATGTAGAAACTAGGAGAGCCTACAAATTCAGACTTGCAGCTAAAACCCTACCTCAAAACCAGTCTGGTGAGGTCACCTTTGCTAACGACTACATGATGCAATTGGCACTGTTACCAGGGCTGCTTCTAGAAACTGGCTCTTGCCCTTGCTATTGCTGTTGTCAGAGTGGACTGACACTGTCCCTGTTTCTTGTGTTGCCACTTTCCATATAGAGTGAGTGTGTCTCACTGATGAAATCTAGTTCATATGTTTTTGTTCAAGTTTCCTGGAAATTTTCTTGCTCTGTAATGAAGTCAGGCTCTGACTCCTAACAAAACTCTGGTGGCGCCATGTTCAAAAAATGGGAAGAGGTTTCATTCATTGATTAGCCAAAGTAAAGGCAAAAATCTTCTACAAAAACTGAAGTATCACTTGATTTTTTTTTTAAAACCACATCCCCCTACTGAGGCCTATGACAAACTAGCCATCAAAAACACCTACATGCTGTTTTCACATGTACTATTCTTAGTCCAGGATGGCAATGTAGTTCTCACTTTGGGCAGGGTGTAGGGGGAGGTTCTGGGAATAGAACCCAGGGCCTTTGTACTGAGCTACATCCCCAGCCTTTTTTATTTTGAGATAAGGTTTCACCAGGCTGGACTCGAACTTGCTATTCACCTACCTCAGCTTCCCAGAGTGCTGGGATTACAGGCATGTACCCCATACCCAGCTTTAGTTTTTACTTTTTGCTACATATGATAAAACTCACAAACTTCTTGTCTGAAAACTGCCCCTATACACATGCACGCATGCACACACATGCACATTCATGCACACCTAAATGGGTTCTTAGAGCTATGTTTTTATATAGGATGTTGGTTACAATTAATTGGCCAAAACATAGACATCCCCCTTTCAGTTTGGACAATCAGATTCTGGGCCCTTCAGCTGTCAGTGTTTGAACTAAAATGATGCAGGGTGGAAGAAAGGCCATATGTAGTCTCTGTATACAAATAAGTAAAGAGAGCTGGTATTCACATAAAGAAAAATTCAGATACTGAGATACAAGGGTTTAGCCCAAGAACATTACATTCATTTCTTCATTGAAAAATATTTAGTAAATACTTATTATGTGCCAGGTACTATTCTATGTGCTGGGAATACATCAGTGAACAAGTTATATAAAAATGTCCGCCCTGATGGAGCTTACACTCTAGTGGGATGAAGAGGAAAATGAGTATGAAGATAAAATAAAATAAATGGTGATTAGTACAATGGAGAAAATTAAACTAGGGAAGAAAGATTCAAGTAAAGGGGGTAACGCTGGATGTGGTGGCACACGCCTGTAATCCCGGTGCTCAGAAGGCTGAGGCAGGAGGATCACCGTGAGTTCGAGGCCAGCTTGAGCTACATAGTGAGTTCAGGGCCAGCCTGAACTACAAAGAAAAACCCTGTTTTAAACAAACTAACAAACAAAAACAAAACAAGTAAAAGGGATAAGGTTTTAATTTAAGATACATGCCTATATTGAGCTTCACAGAGAGGGCGGTATGTGAGCAAACTCCTGAAAAAGTAAACTATGCAAATATTTGGAGAACAAGCATGTTAATAGAAAGAACAGAAAGTGCAAAGGCCCTGAGACAGAGAACACTGTAGAGTAGTCAAGGAACAACAAAGAGACCACTATAGCTGGACCAGAGTGGCTGAATGGACTAATTATGTGGGACCTTGTGGGCCCTCCTGGCCATTTTCGATTTTATGTGAGCTGGAGAACCATTGGAAGATGTTGAGCAGAATAAGATGGCTACACTAATGCTTCAAAATGCTCGTTTTTGGCTTTTGTGTGATGAATGGGCACAGTTGGGCACAGTAGTAGTTGAAACATTGGTTAGGGAAGTAGTTAACCTAGGCAGGAAATGAGGGATGGGGTGATGGTAGAGCACTTGCCTAGGATGCTTCAGGCCCTGGGTTCCACCCTCAGCATAAATAAATAAATAAATAAAGGTTTAACCGAAAATGGTGGTAGTGGTGATGAGGAATGTTAAGATTCTTGATACATTTTCAAGGTAAAGTTCACAAGATTTGCTGATGAACTGGATGTAGTGTATAAAAAAAAGGAAGAGTCAAAGATGATTTCAGACCTTTTGGTATGACTTCAAAACTTTTGGTGTGAGCAAAAAGAGGAAGTTGTTATTTACTGAAATGGAATGGAATGAGAAGGGAGTATGTTTAGTGAGGTAAAATAAAGATCTGGTCTCAGAAAATTACATGTGAGAGGTGGGCATGGTGATGGAAGCTGAGGCAGGAGGATCACAAATTCAAGGCCAGCCTGAGTTACATAAGCAAGACCCCGTCTCAAATAAACTAACAAACAGTTAAGATATTTGAGTAGAAATGCTGAGTAAATAGTCACTACGTTTTCAGTGGAGTGGTCTAAGCCAGAGGTTCAAATTTGGGAGACATCGTTGTATAGCTACTTTACCATGAGATTGCATGAGATCACTAAAACAGTGAATGTAAATAGAAAAACTAAGGACTGGGCTCCATCTCTAGTGTTTGAAGCAAAGTTCTCAAAGTGTGGTCCTTATACCAGCAATATCAGCATCATCTGGGAACTTGTTAGAAGCATATATTTCCCTGCCCTATCACAAACCTATTAAATCAGAAATTCTGAGGGTAGAGCCCAGTGAGCTGTTTTAATAAGTTCTTCAGGTGATTCTGATGCACAGAAAATAATTAAAAAGTTGTTCCATGATCTAATCTCTGCTGATCAATTCTACAGGGAATTGCTAGAACTTTGCATGGCATCTTGATAGTACTAATTCCTCTGCCAAGAAATATCATTGCTATTTTCTTCAATTATTCCCTAATTTTTCAAAATTTAAATGAATTTTTTCTTGATTCCTTAGGTGGATTTTCTACTGTGAGTTCCAGATACATTCTGTAGATATCTGTATTCGCATAACCTGAATACCTTCAGTATTTATAGACAGACTAAATTATAGCACCTAAATTAATATTTTGTGTATATTTCGTACCTTCTGTCAGCTATCTATGCTTCCTGGAAAAAAAGTCTTTATTAATCATTAGACCTTAGGTGTTAAGCATTTAATTAAATGCAGATTTTTTTTTTTTTTTTTGAGATGTGGAGGAAGTGTCACTATTTTGCCTGGGCTGGACTTGAACTCTTGGGCTAAAGCAATCTCTCGAGCTTCGGCCTCCCAAGTAAGTATTGCGGGGCAAGCTAGCACCCCAGGGCTTCTTCAGACTTTTTTTTTTTTTCTGGTGCCAGTGACTGAACCTCGGGCCCTCTCACTAAGGTACATCCTCAGCTTATTTTACTTTACCTTACTTTTTAAATTGTATTTTGAAACAGGGTCTCATTAAGTCGCTGAATTACCCAGGCTGGACAACACGGTCGGTCACAGGGGCGGCGCCACCACGCTAGGCGCTTCCGACATTTTGACGAGACTTTTGTAAGAGCTTGAATACTTTTTCAGTTTTCAAAATTTATTAATTTGATTTAGAGTCCACTAACATTTTGGAAGTATTTTTGCATGGAATTTAGGGTTTAATGGCAACAATGACATTTTTCTTAAGTAATGCCACAGACATATCTTTAAAGTTTTCCCAACGGTTGTGGCGTTGCAGTCTTGCGTATGGGCCCTAGCTACTAAGATTTGTGGTAGCGTTTTGAATTTGAGGGAAGCGGAGAAACAGCCTATAGGGTGAAGACAAAGATTTTATTTCCCAGGAGTGCCAACAGCAAAGAGGAAAAATGGGTTCTTTACAGAGTAAGGAAAGCAAGGGCCAGAACGTTCCCAGGCAGCTGATTGGGTGTATATAAGGAGGGGAAAAAATACATAATTTTTTTGCAGTACTGCGGATTGAACCCAAGGCCTTTACACTGAGCTATGTCCTCAGACGTTTTTTCGTTTTTGTTTTTTTAATTTTGCGAAAGGACTTGCTACATTGCCCAGACTGGGCTTGAACTCGTGACCCGCCTTTTCATACTCCCAAAGCCAACACGTGGCCACGTTTGGCTGAGGGGTGAGGGGAGAAAGGGGAGGGTCATAATGGGTGGGCTTTTTCTCCCGCCTGATTTTCCGGGTTCTGATTGGAGGTGTGCTGAGTGTTCTACGCTGAAGTCCACCCCTTGAGACTTGGCAACAGTGAGGGAAATCCTGATTGGTGATCTGGTTAGCCAAGACTCTCGGGTTGGTAGAGGCTCCTCTGGGGCACGAGCCCTGCGAGCTCTGCGCTTGGGCTTCGTGGAGTCCCACTGAGGAGATGGCTACCAGGTCAAGCCTGACGGCTCCGTGGAAGGGGATGACAGCCTTTCAAGGCAGAGGAAATGTGTCCTTTCTAGATATGTCTCTAGGTATGTAGAACCCACATTCCCACCTTCAATCATCAGCGCCTTCTTCTTCAAAGGGAAGCTAACAGAACTCGAGTGGGGAGTAGCGGTGCTGCGAGCGGGACGTAGGGGAGATAGAAAGGCCAGTTTTTCAATGTATTTAACCCTCTTAAAAAATGACCCCCAGCTGCCTGTCCATTCACGTCGCGGGGCCACACACGCTCTTCACAGGGCGAGCGAGTGGCATAAATGACTAGACTGGAGGCCGGATACGGAGGAGTGCGGGAAAGACTGAGACGGGCGCGTGGGTGGTTGGTTTGCTTGTAAGTGTGTTTTGGTTCTGGGGATTGAACCCAGGGCCGTCGCCTCTTGGGTGGTGATTTCTTCGTTCAGGGTCATCTTTTCCCTCTGCTTGGTGTCTTCCCACCTCTTACTTCCCAGTTCTCCACAGAAATGAGAACCCTAAAAAAAAGAAATCTGCTACCGAAGCCCTTAGCCCTCCCCTCCCCCCACCACGCGCATGATTCCCGATAAAAGCAGGTTTAGCTTGGACCAGGCTCTCCCCTTGGCTGTCATCCACATTAGAAAAGAGCGCGAGTAGACTTCGTAAATGAGGGACGAGGGAAGGGAGTGGGGAGGTCGACTTTTGAAACTGAAGGGGCACAGCAGGGCAGGGAAGCCATTAAAAGTAGAAAAGCCGAAAGGAGGAAACTGAGACCGAAAGATTGTGAGATAGAGACTAGCCTGAGCTACAGGAGACATTGTTTAAAAAAAAAAAGCAGGAAGGGGGGAAATGAACCAGGACCCCTTTAGAAAAGAGGGGAAGAACAGAGCTGTGGTGGCAGGCCTGGGATTGGTAGGGGAGTGAGAAGGATGGGGGTTAGAAATTGGAGGTGCCACACAAAACCAAGCAGAGAGGTATGAATTTATAAATGGAAGGAGCAAAGCAGGTTTTTAATTTTGGTAAAGTTCAGTTTTGTGGTTTTTCCTTTGTTATTCTTGCTTTGGTGTCATATCTAAGAAATCAAATAGATTTACCCCATTTTTCCTTCTAAGTTTTCTAGTTTTAGCTCTATAATTTCCATCTTTGGTACATTTTGACTTAATTCTTATATATGGTGTGAAATAGGATCTAACTTCATTCTTTTACATGTGGATATCTAGTTGTCTCTGCTCCCTTTGTTAAAAAGATGATTCTTTCCCCTTACTGAGTGATCTTGATGAAATTATTTTCTTAATTTCATTTTTGGAAAGTTCATTGCTAGTAGACGTTAAGTATGCCTTATGTGAAGTGCTTGGAACCAAAAGTGTTTCAGATTCTGGATTTTTTGGGGTTTAGGAATATTTCCATACATTTTACCAGTTAAAAAGTTCTAAATGCTCTGAAATCTGAAACTCTAAAGTCTTCAAATAGTTTCAGAGCATTTCAGATTTCAGATTGGGGATATTCAACTTGTATATAGAACTAGAATTTGTTATCTCTGTCTCTATGCATTATATAAGAATTTCTACATACATAATAATAGTATCTGACAATAGATATATTTCTTTTTTCCAGTCTGGTTGCCCTGCATTTTTTTTCTTTTTGCCTTGTATTTTTTTTCTTTCTTCTTTTTTTTTTTTTTGGTATTTTTTTTTCCTTGATTAATTGCTCCAGATGGGTAGAATTTCTTGGGCTGGTGTTATGGATTAGATCTAAAATGTACCCCCAGAAGTCTCATGTGTTCAAAGATGGGGCTTTTGGAAGATGATTGGGTCATGGGGGGACTGTGTTCATCAGTGGATTAATTCATTGTTTTCATAGCTGATTGTGTTAAGAGGTGAGGCCTGATTGGAGCAAGTCAGTCACTGGGAGGGACCTGGAAGGGACCTGGAAGGGTATACTGTTGTCTTGAGCTTCTCTCTTCTCTCTCTGTTTCCTGGCTTTCATGGGTTGAGCAGCTGTCATCAACCATGCACTTGTGCTGTGCCTTTTCTGCCTTGGAGTCAGCCAATTATGCACTGAACCCTTTGAAACCATGAGCCAAAGTGAACAGCTCCTCCTTTAACATATTGGTGTCAGGTATTTTGCCCCAGGGACTGAAAGTGACTAACATAGCTGGAAATGTAGCTTAATGGTAGAGTGCTTGCTTAGCATGTGCAAAGCTCTGTGTTCTAATCCACAGCACTGAAAAAAAAATTACCAGCAAAATGTTAATTAGATGTGAGATAGACATCTTTGAATTATTTCTGATTTTAGGGAAGAAAGGTTTCAATCTTTCACCATTAATTATAATTTTAGGTGTGGAGTTTTATAGATGCCTTTATGAGGCTGAGGAAGTCTCCTAACAACCTCACCTCTGAGAGGGACTCACCATGAATAGTATCTAAGTCTTTTCTTGATCTTTTTTTTGCCTTTAAGGTGTTCTTAGTAATTCATTTCATGATTGGTATCAATAGGCTTTCCTCTTCTAAGACATAGTCCCTGTGGATTCCATAGTTCTGGATGGCTCCCAGCTCTAATATGATTATGAATTCTAAAATATTTTGTGACATTAAAATGATTTTTAGAAAACAATATTTATGGGCCAGGGTGTGGCTTAGTAGTAGAGCAGTTACCTGGCATTCATGAGGCCCTGGGTTCTGCTGCCAGAACTACAGAAAAAAGAAAAAAACATTGGTAATTGCTTGGAACTAGGATAAGGTAAGGCTCTCCTTTCAAAGTATAAAAAAAAATTTAAAGCTGAGTGTGACGGCATATGCCTATAATCCAAGCACTTGGGAGGCTGAGGCAGGAAGATTGCCATGAGTTCTAGGTCAGCCTGGGCTAAATAGTGAATTCGAGGCCAGCCTGAACTACATAGTGAGACCTTGTCTCAAAAAAACAAACAAAAAATTTAAAAAGGCTAAAACTTTGGGTAATGGGGGTAATTAATATTTTAATGAAAGGTTTTAAAAAATCAAATGGGAACACTATAGCTTTTTGGCTATTTTTTCAAACATAATTCTATTTACCTAAAAATTAAAATGAGACAAAGTAAGGCATAGTTCAGGGCCTGATCTGTTTTTTAAACTTCACATTTTGTTCATCAGTGATTATTTTTCCATTGACTTTTATTTTTTGAAAATTTTCTGTTAAAATATTTTTATCCTGATCACCGAATTTTGGGGAGCTTCCTGAATTTTGTGCCCTTTGCCTCACCTTAGGTTCTGTCCCATCACTGGGACCTTGAAGGCAGATAAACCTAAAGCTAGAGGGAATTTCTTTTCCCTGTACCTGGGATCGAACTCATGATCTTGCACTTGCCAGGCAGGCATGGCACCACTGAACTACATCCCTGGCCCTGCTAGAGGTAATTTATAGCATTGAGGTAAAATCTCATGATTTTACAACTTATCATTGTGTTGATGTTAATAATTAGTTCTTTAGCAGCTGCTAATAGAAGAAAAAAAATGACATAACCTGAAAAATAGCAAATCAGTTTTATGTCACAATTCAGAGATATAGGGGCCATGGTCACAGAATGGCCTGGTTTCCCAAAAATGTAGTGGTTGCTGTATCTCATGGGAGCCTAAGTTTTCTCATCTGAGTATGTAGTATCTATCTTGTAGACTTGTTGAGGATTAAATGAGCTAATACAGGCACTGTGCACAAAATATGGTTCTTGACATGTCAAGAAAGCTGAGTAAATATTTGTTGTATGTGTCCCAGAAAGTCGACCCTAAAGCCCCACTGCGGGGTAGCTAAAATTTTAGTGAACCTGAATAGTTAACCTCCCCTCTTGGGATTTGTTTATTGGTCTTTAGGGATGTAGTAGGTTTGAGGAAGACTTTTAAAAATCCAGGAGAAAGATGAGGTTTAGACAGTTGATAATGTAAAAAGCATTCTCTTAGATGTTTTCTCTCAGATGTCTGGAAGACTGAGGGAAGTGGCTGTTTGGCATAACTTGGATGATAGCAGATTTAAGGGACTTAGGAAAAATAACATTTAAGAAGATGATTACAGCTAGGAGGACACTGGAGAATCTAGTTTGGGAAAGACTGGTTCAGTCATATTTGAAAAACTAAGGAAAGGTGTTGAATCAAATATGGTAGGTTAGTTGGAGACTGACTATGAGAATAAAATGTAGTATTATAGGGTTGTAAAAAATGTTAAAAGATCCTGTTTCAGCCTTTTAAACACTGGCTGTCTATATACATATTTATACCATCTTAGATGAGAGTACAGGTTTTGATCTTTTCCGAGGAACAGATAAAACATTTTACTAGTTATGGGCCCTTCCAATATGAAGGCAAGAAAAATACATCATAAAAGCAAATGCATATTACTTTTTATGATTTAATGAGACAGCCATACTTTTCTGATACATTTCCCCTTGTTTTCAAAGTGAAAATACTAGTTTTCAACAATATCTGTCTTTGACTTTGGATAACTAAAATAAGCAATTAAAAAAGTTTTGTATTAAATGTAAGGATATTGCCTCCATTGTGATAAGTACTGAAATAGGACTCCACAAATTTATTTTTCTTCTTGTGCTTAGTAAACATACCCAAAAGATATTATAGTCCTTTTTAGAAATAAAAGGCAAAAATAAAACCAAGACTGGATGTGATAGCAAGAACTTAATAGGAACTGTGCTTCTCCGTTCACCACTTCTTTTGTTTGTTTGTGTCTGATACTGAGGATTGAACCCGGGGCCTTTGCACTGAGCTCATCTCAGCCTCCCTCTCCCAGGCTGGGTTCAAACTTGTGATTCTCCTTCCTCAGCTCACGCCTGTAATCCCAGCACTCAGGAGGCTGAGGCAGGACGATTGCCTCTGCTATATAGTAAGTTCAATACCAGCCTGAATGACATAGTGAGACCCTGTCTCAAAAAATAAAATAAAATAAAATAAGTATAAAATAGTACTTTCAACTCATTGTAAAATACAATATAATTATGCTTTTCACAAGAAGACTAATTACACAATTTGTATAAAAATTAGGCTGGGCATGGTGTTCTCTTTATTGTGGTCTGGCAGCTTTATAGCTTCCACTACAATAAATTTTCTTTAAAATAGGGACTTCCTTTATAAAGATAGTCAATGATAACATAAAAATTATTAGATAATAGAAAGGTTGATGCATTCCTTTCAAATAGCTGTCCAAGGGCCATGTAAATTCTGTATTATTTGAAAGCCTTGACCAACTTCTTGACTTCCTGTTATACCTAGCATATGGCCAAGCTCAGATAATGCTTTCCAAATGTGCTTGTTATTTGGTAGATTAACATGAGCCTATGCTAGAGATTGTGTGGGATTCTCCCTCATTATTGTCCCTAACCTTCACTACTTATACCTTAACTGTGATCCCTGTCTGTATGCTGAGAAGCTGACAGGTAGAGCTTTTTGTTATTTATATTACTTTTGTCTATACCCATAACTCCTCAGCACTAATCTTTCGTTCTAAACAAAACGATCTTCACCCTGAACATATTATATTAATTCCACGTCTTTTCTTGGGTTGTTTCTCTTTCCTGCAACGCCCAGATTTTTTCCCTCATTCAAATTCTATACATCCCGCCCACCTCTGCCACAAAGATTCGCAGCTGTTCTAGCACGCAGTAGTCTGTCTTTTCTCTGCAGTCCTGAAACATTCATTTTTTATGTCATTCAGTTGGTACTGTGTCATATGCAGGCAATTCACAGCTGGCAAATGTGTTGTTATGCTCCAGTACTTCATTTGTATGCCAACAGTTGGATTTATAAAGAATTTCCTCCATAGAAATAATATTATAAAGGGGGAATAAGTTTCTAGGGCAATGCACAAGTCTCTTTGATGCACCTAATAGCAAAGATATAATGCTGATATTCAGGTTGCAATGATCATTTATATTAATGTTTTATGAAATAATGTATTTCAAGGTCAAATAAATGCCATTCTAGAAAGGCATTTCCCACTGCCACAGTTCTAAGGACACCTCCTTCTGTCTGGGTTTCTCTTCTTTCTCAGTTTTGTGTAATTTCCTTGGTGATTGACCTGGGGCAAGGGGATCTTTGATAATCGGTGGTCCAGTGGAAACTAGGAGAGGAGTTTACTGCTTGCAAGTGTATGGTGGAAGAGGGGGAAGCTGCCATCCATGTGTCCCTTACATCTGAAGTATATAGGGAGAAGACTTCTTTTACTTTTCCCCTGATACCACCCTGGTGTAAACTTTATCTCTTTAATCTTGGGCTGTTGCAGTCCATCTGCCTCACCTCAAAATTGGTTTCCTTTATCATAGTCCCACTCTATTCTATAATCTGCAAATCATAAATTGAAAATTCCCCGAACCATCCTTTTCATAATCCCACTTCTATATTCCTTGAAGGATCTCTGTTGCTCAGAGCAGTTGTTTGTAGTCCAGGCCGAGTATCAAAATTACTTGGAGGATTAAAAAAAAATACAGTTACTTGAGTCCCGCTCTAGTACTACTGAGTCATTATCTTGGATAGAGGCCCTATATTTTAAAAATTTTCCCCAGGGGATCCTGATACACATTCAGGGTAGAGAACCACGAACTTCTAGCATAATGTTTAAAAAATCTTACCCTGACTTCTAAAGCCTTCAATGTTCAAGATACTCAAATCCAGTTCTGCCATTAGATAAACTTAGGTGAGTCACTTTACTCTCTCAGTCTCAGTTTTCCTATCTGTAAAATGTAAAATTGGTTCTTTTCTACAAAATGTTTCCATTGCATATTCAGGATGATTCTCAGGCTCTTTCTACCTGTATATTTTTGTTAACGCTATATTTTAGCCTTTTTTTTTTTAAAGAAAGCTAATTTAGGACATGATTTAAATAAAACAAATATGTGGATGATAATTTTCAAGCCTGAATTATAACCACGACAAATTTTCTATTTTTTTAAGTGAGCCAAAATTTTTTATATTTTTTATTTCTTGCATTTGAAGTACCCTTTGATGACATCTTTGGTCTGAGATTCTTTGCCATAGTCCTTAACCACTATACCATTGCAAACAACCACTTTACCCGGTTTTCCCTCTCAGCCAATTTTACAGAGGCCTACGCATTTCCCTAGTTTCTTGTTGTTATCAACCTTAATTAGGTCGATTTATTGTTCCGTACAAAGCGACTCCACATGGCCGAGAATGTAGCTCAGTGGCGCCGCAGCCTGCCTGGCAAGCACAGGTCCTGAGTCCGATCCCCGGTACGGCGGGGGAAAAAACAAAACAACAACAACAAAAAACAAAGGGTCTCCACTAACTTCACATACATAGGCTCATCACAGTTGGATATGAGATCACAAAAATGCATTTAGCGCTTGCCTAAAGATTTGGCAGCTTCATAAATTCCGTGTGTTAGGTCCTCATGGATGAGGGCGATCTCAGCACCTCTCCGGAAACAATACTACGGTCCATTACCACCACTACCAACCCTCTCAGTAGTGACTTTTTCAGCCACGGCAGTGGGTTAGGGTGTAATTCGAATCTTGGACACTTCCAAGTTTCCGCTTCTACATGACGCGGTGGCGGCAGCAAAAGAGCCCTTTCTTTTAAATAGAATTTCATTTCCCCGTGTTACAGACTGTCAGGACAAATTGCTATTTTCTATCGTGTAGCTCATTTTTCTGCACTCTGCTGTGTTTATCTTCCCTTGCACAAGTAACCCCTTTAAAGTGAAATTAAATAGTGGAATAAATATAACAAAAATGGAAAATTAACGTACCAAAGAGAAAATTGAGTAAGCGCACCACCACGTCCAGCTTTCTTAATTTTTTAATTTCTTTTTTTTACTGTTATATTTCAAAATAGATGTAATTAACTGTCTAGTATTTACATTTACTCAGTGTTAGCAATACATTGCTGTGACAAAATACCTGAGAATAGCAATTTAAAGGAAAATTATTTTGGTTCATGGTTTCAGAGGTTTCAGTTCATGGTTGGCCAGCTCCATTGCTTTTAGGCCTGTGGCAAGTCATGAACATCATGGCAGAAGGGTGTGGTGGAAGAACATTGCTCACCTCATAAAAGCCAGGAAGCAGAGAAAGAGCAAGGGGCTAGGGACAAGATATAGTCCCCAATGGCCTGCCTCCAGTACCCTACTTCCTCTGACTGGGCCCTACCTCCTAAGAGCCCACTCAGCTATGAATTCATCAAATCCATTGATACAGTTGGTACTCTCATGATCTAATTATCTCTCTAGACCTTACCTCTGAACATTGCTAGATGGTGGTGGATCAAGCCTTTAATATATGACTCTTTGAGGATGCTTTGTATTTAAAACATAACACTCAGAGGTGAAACCATTGCTCTGTACGTGTCTGAAATTAAAATAGCTTGTAGTAGTGGTGGTACACGCTTGTAACCCCAGCACTCTGAGAGGCTGAAGCAGGAGAATCACAAATTTGAGCCCAGCTTGAGCAACTTAGCAAGACTCTGTCTTAAAAAAAAGAGTAAAAAAGAGGGTTGGGGTAGAGGGGAGAAGAAAGAAACAAAAGGAAAGAAAGAATATTTAGTAAAATCATCTAAATAAATGAATTATTGTAATTTTGTAATTTTGGGGGGGAGGGGGTGTTCTTTGTGGAATTTTTGGTAGATGAGGTTGTTTGAAGGAATTTTTTCTTATTGTTTGAGGAAAATAACCCAAAACCTCTGTATTATTTGATATTTGTTATGGTTTTCCAAATCCATTATTATTATAATATTATCATATTTTCAGGTCTACTGATTTTTTAAATGTTCTGAAACATCATAAGGTAAAATGTTTCTCAACATTGTTGTCATTTGGCTGGTCTCATTTTCTCCACTTTTTTCTGTATTTTCTAATACAGATGACATTATACTCCTTAAAAACTCAGGAGATGGCAGCACTGAAGAAAAAAAGGGCAAGTTTGAGGATGATATGAAAAAGCCAGGAACTTCAGGAGAACAATCGGATGCTCATGAGCATCCCTGGCAGAGAGGTAAAGTACACTAAGAATCATACAATATCTTTTGAGTAACAAAGGTAGACAAAATTAAGAACTTGCAGTGTTTTTGTCTTTGGACCTTTTTTCCTATTTCAAATTGTCAATTATTCATTTTAATCATTTTAACTCTTGTTACACTATCAGTTTCTCACACTAGTGAAACTATTCGGTATTTACACATGTGTGTCCTATTTATTTCACTTAAGAGTATGGCCTCGATATGCATCCATTTAGCTATAAATGACTGTAGTTTTTCGTTCTTTATGGCTGAGTAGTACTCCATTTTATAAAAAAACCACAAAGAGGAAGGAGTGAAGGAAGGGGAAGGGGAAAGGAAAAGGGGGAAAGGAAAAACTATGAGAAAAGAAAAAAAATGGAAATGAAATCTATGTAAATAGGGAAGGGCAGGGGGTGAAGGGCGCACAGGTAATGGAGAAAAAAATAAGAACCAAGATATATCATGTACAGGTACGAACACCCAATGATAAATGTAAACGAATTGTATACCTAAAGTGTACCAATAAAATGTACCAATAAAATTAATTTTAAAAAACTTGCAATGTCGTTCTAAAGTTGCATCATGTTACTTATTTTATTTTTACTAGACATGGACTCATAAAGGGTTGGTATAACAAGTCAAATAAAAAAATTTGAATTTATATGAGTAGCTTCACTAAGGGAGGGCAGGATGAGAAAAATAGTTATATAGGCTAAGAAATGTTGTGTACCTGGCTGGTTAGTCAAATCCCAGTGTTATGAGGCATTATAGGAAGGTTAAGAGCATGGTCTATAATCTGGGAGCCATGATACCTAGTCAGGTTGATAGCCCAACTGGTTGTCAGGTTGATAGGCTGACTAGTCACTGGGCTATGCCCAGTCACCTGACAAAGGTACAGCAGGGGATGAAAGAATAATATACAAAGAACAAGAAATAAAGAATAAAGAACAAATGATAGTTTATTACTTGGGGGGCCAGGAGTTGATCTTTAGCTCTCTCCTGGCTAAAGACCACCTGGTCTTAGCTCTGTCCTGGCTAAGACCACAAGCACTAGGTTAGTCAGTATTTTTGACTATACAACATAGCACGGGGGTGTGAAGACAGATGGAGGTAATGGGAGTACTAATGCACTTAATGAGCTAGGCTTGGAAAAAGGGGAGTAACTATGGATACTTGTGAAGTACAGGTCACAGTTAACAAGCCTTCCGCGCTATCTTACAGGTCATAGCTAATAAGCCATTTGCATTGTCTAGCTAAAGTTCAATCTTAGAGAATGGTTGCACAGAATCATAATTCCTCAACCGCAGTGTTGCCATGCTATAGAGATGTCACAGCCTCCTCAATCATTGAGACCTCAATTGTGACCGTTGGCATAGGGAAGTCTGTCTCTGAACACCAGCCGAAAGATCAACTAGCAATTCATACATAGGCCTTAGAGTGACTCATAATCTTAATCAATAGCCAAATTCATAACCCAAATCAATAATATATAAAGCCTGCCCAGTGGTTTTCAAGCTGGTCTCCTGCAGTATACACATTTTAGTTTCTTTGTTTTTTTTGGATTTGGGGGTTTTTTTTGGTATCAGGGATTGAACTCAGGACCTGGCACTCGGAGGCATGCAGTGGCATCACTGAGCTAAATCCCCAGCCCTAGTATACACATTTTGTAACAGGAATGTTGTTGGGACAAGAGAATGAGGTAAATTTTGAAAAATGTCCTCTGGCCATACATGGTGGCTCATGCCTGTAATCCTAATACTCAGGAGGTTGAGGCAGGTGGATCATGAGTTCGAGGACAGCTTGGACTACATAGCAAGACCAAAGTCAGCCTGGGTTACATAGAAAGACCCTATCTCAAACAAAAAAAAGTCTTCTGTAGTCCAAACAACATTGATCAGTGCAGTGAATATATTTTAATATTAATGTGGTGCAGATTGCCATAGTAGAAATTGTTTCTTGGCAATTTTTTTTTTTTTGTACCGGGGATTGAACTCAGGTCCCTGTGCTTGCAAGGCAGGCACCAGAATCACTGAGCTAAATCCCTGGCCCCTAGAAATTGTTTCTTAATTTTTATTCCCAAAGGAAAACAGACAATTGGAGCAAATATCCATATGACTAATACAAGGCAGACAGTTTCTCACCAACTCTCTTTTTTCTATTGGAGTATTCATTCAGTTAATTTCAGATAACATGTCCCAGGCCAGAGATGTAGCTCAGTGGTGCCGCACCTGTCTGAAAAGCAAAAGGTCCTGAGTTAGATCCCCAGTGCCAAAAGCAAAAAATGAAAAAAGTCCCAACTTTGGTGACATATGAAATCAAATTTGAGTTATTGTATATGAGTTATCCAAAAAAACTTACCCTATGCCTTGGTTACTTTTCTCATGACTGAGACAAAATACCCAACACACAAAGTTAAAGGAGGAAAGGTTTATTTTGGCTCACAGTTTGTAGAGGTTTCAGTCCATAGGTGGCTGACTCCAAGACAGGGTGGCATGGCAGAGGACAAACAGTTCTTGGCAGGGTGGGCAGGAAGCAGAGAGCCTGCCTTCTTTCTGTTGCTTTATATTCCATCCAGGCTACAAGTCTATTGAATGGTACCACCCACACACAGGGTGGAGCTTCCCTCCTCAGTAAATCCATTCAAGCACACCCAGAACTATGTTAATCCAATCAGTGGACTAATCCAGATATCGCACACCCTTCGTCCATATGCACACACCCTAGATCCAGCCAATTCTGAAAAGCCCCACCTATGAGCCTATGAGTGCTTGAGGCTTTGAGGGAACATGTAGATACAAGCTATAATACCCTAGAAATAGTACAGTAAAGACTATTCTAAAATTTAGTGAGTCCTAGACATTAGAGTGATTAAATATCATATGTCTTGCAAAACCTAAATGTATAGCTTTAGAAAATGAGCTCATAGATAGTATTTTGGAAATATATGTTGAATTTACTGATTGAAAATACAAAAAAATAATTTTTCAAAGGACATGCAAAACACTCTAAGGAAAGAAGTGATAATGATAGCGAATCCAAATCCGGCCAAGAAGATTCTGTATCCAAATCTGGACAAAGCCCTTTAAACCAGCAGCCTTTACAAAAGCAGGTAAATAAATATCAAGAATTAACTGATAGAAAAGGCCCCAAATTTAACATGTATTTATTAATATTGAGAATTATTTTAAGCAGGGTATGGTGGCCCGAGACAGGATGATCGTTGCTAGTTCAACACTGGCCTGAGCTACATAGTGAGTTCCGTGCCAGCCTGAACTATGTAGCAAGGCCCCATTTCAAAAGACAAATAAAAAAGAATTATTTTAAATTATTTTGAGAGCCGAGGTTTTTTTGTTTGTTTGTTTGTATTCTTCCACGGTGTCTTGAACGTAATTTGAATTCTATATTTGTTAGTTGAATTTTTACCCCTCTGTTTTAATAAACATTTTAATTTTTGCTATTTTCAATCATCACTATAAAGTTTGAATTTCTAAAATGGTAAAATAGATTATTGGTCATTGTCACTTAGTCTATACAATCATTCTCATTTTTGTCCTCAGTACAGAGTCTTTAGTTTTGTTATAGTACAAAAGTAGTTTTAGTGGCCTTGTGTATTAATTGTAAAAACAAGAAGTCAGGTGAAGTAGGATATGAAATACAATCTGAAATCAACAGGTGGGACAGACTGTAGTACAATCCATCACCTCTAAACTTGAATAGCTGAGCTGGTCACTGGACAAAAAGGTGTTAATGTTTCAACTTGGCATAGAAATGGATTCTTCTTAAGATGTTATATGATCATAGTAAAAAAAGGTGACGATTCTGGAAGCTTAAATTAATTTTGTCAAATTATGTAAATGCAGTCTAGCCATTTATTTATTTTTGAAAGGAACATGTTGCATTTTCAAATATTTGAAGGATTAATTTAAATTGATTGAACAAATACTAATTCAGTGCCTACTCTATGCAGACACTATAGTACCAGAGCAGCTGGCTTCAAATAATTGTATATGGTGGTGAAAGAGAAAGAGAAGAAAGAGATGTAATGTCAGGCAATAAATATTGTAATAGGGGTTTATGTTCTACATTGCAGGGAGGTAGTAATTCATTCTGATGGAGGGGACTTGAGAAAGTTTGATGGAAGAGATAGCATTTGATCCATGCCTTATAGGATGAGGGTTTTTTCAAAAATAAAGTTTGTAAAGAAGAACTGAACTTCCTTTTGCTACAGTCAAAAATGCTTAAACAGAATAATGTAAAACTATTTTCAAATTGAAAGCATCTTTATATCACTTATACTTTTGAAACTTAAGACTGTAAGTATAGCAGAACTCACCAGAAAAATACGGTAAAGAAATTTAAGTATAATTATCTTACCAATAAATTGAATACTCACAGTTTTCAACGATGCTTTGCAATTCTAATAAGCTGGTTTTGTACTTTGCAAGATTTAATTATCAAGTGCTGGGGATTTAGTTCAGTGGTTCCGGCGCCTGCCTTGCAAGTGCAAGGTCTTAAGTTCGATCCCCGGTTCCCCTCCCCCCAAAAATTTAATCATCATATCTGTAGGACACAATTGTATTTATTCAACAATTCTTTTTCATAGAAGGTTTTCTGCTTGCTTATACAGAAAGAAAACTAATGTGCATTTTGTTTTTTAAAGGTAGGAAATCTGTGGCACTCAACTTGATGAAAATATTTTTTTTCTGGGGAGTGGTGGGGATTGAACCTAGGGCTTTGCACAGGGTTAGCATAGATTTTACAACTGAGCTGTTCCCTCAGCCCTGAAAAGATTTTTATGTAAGTATTTATGAAAAGACTGCAATCTCCAGTGGAAAGGTCCACAGGAGTTGGGCCTCAATTCTATCGTTCTTGATGAACCACTGTGCTCCCAACACTAGTCACTTGCAAAGAAGAGGTACATGTGCATTCCACCCAACCTACTTATTTAAGTTTTTTTAGAGAAGTGCTGCAGAGTGGCTATAGCTTTATTCTTTAGCAAAGCAATTATTAAAGTTTTCTGTGCATAATGTTCTTTGTGCTGGTGCTTTTTCTACTACTAGCAGTTGCTTTAAATTTCTGGCAATGCTATACTAGAAAGTTGTAATTCCAAATAACATATCAGATAACATTTGTGTAGGTAAATGTCAGATAACATTTACTAGTATAAAGCCTGATTCCTCAGCACAGTCCACATGGCTTTATCCACTTAAACTTTTATGAACCATCACAGAGGTTTGTCAAGTTTTCATTATTTATATTTGATTGATTTGCTCTACAGCCTTTTTGCTTTAAAAATTGAAAAGATAGAAAGGCTGAGTTGTTACCAGGTAAAATTACTTAAACAGTATTATGACAACCTTCTACTCCTTTTGTAGATTTTTTCCCCTTACTTGGTTTTTCTCTTTAAAATTATTTATTTACATTGAAAAGATGGTTTTTAAAATCAGGCAGAGTAACTGGTATGATTTTGAACTTTCCTTTGATCCTAAGGATTTGTACCATAAAACATTATTAAATATTGTCTCTCCTCAACAAAAGTCACATAATTAGTTTGTTTCTTTAGTACAAAATATAGATCTAGAAAATGTTAGGTAGAATTGACTTTTGGATATATTCAAATTCATAAAGCTATTAATATTCCATATTTTTATTAATTTATATGCATAATATTCTTTGTGCCAATGACATGGAACATCGGAGCTATTCTACAAGTTAGTTTTGAGAACTGGTATATAAAAAGTAGGGACAGTGGAATTCTAGAGGAAACTGTTTCCTATAGAAATGGTCTTGAAAAATGTCATTATGACTTAATCAAATCATAGAGTATATGTTTCATATGTTTTGTATAATCGGGGTCCTTTGCAGGAGAAATGCAACGATGATTATAAGGCTCAATTGGAGGAAAAAGAGCAACAGTCGGAAGGAAATCGAGACAACTTAGAGAGATCTCATGATCAACCCAAGAGATTTCATGGGCAATCAGAGAGATCGCATGGCCCCTCAGGGAGATCTCATGGCCACTCAGAGAAATCTCATGGCCACTCGGAGAGATCTCATGGCCACTCAGAGAGATCTCATGGCCGCCCGGAGAGATCTCATGGCCGCTCAGAGAAATCTCATGGCCACTCAGAGAGATTTCATGGCCACTCAGGGAGATCTCATGGCCACTCAGGGAGATCTTATGGTCAATCAGAGAGATCTCATTGCCAGTCAGAGAGATATGGAAGATACTTTCCAGGAAGAAGATTCAAAACATCATTCAAAAGTGATTCTCAATTTGACGGGTAAATATACAATGAATACTTAATCATAATTACAGTGTGTTGGGTAATGTGGAAAGGTAAAGGCATGCTTTGAGTTTCTATATTTTAGTAGATAAATATCTCCCTGTTGCAACAGACATGTATTGGGACAAAAGTATTAATAGAACAGAGGTGATATGTACATCCTTATCAATGTTCTTTCAACTTTTCATGTCTTCTAGCTGTCATCCTATTTCCCAAGGTGTTCCATTCAGTTATTTTGTCTGAATCTGCTTTCCATGGCAGAATCCCATGTACTTTTAGCCTTTCCTACTAGGTCTACTCCAAAATCAGAATGTATTGACTCAGTATCCTATTCCCTTTGGACCTTCCAACCTGGTAGAAAGCTAATATAACAACAAATAATACTAAATTGATAATATATAATTTATGGTAATGAATTTCTGTGTTTCCCTTCTTTATCTTTTTCCTAAAGAGTCCTCAGAGTGTCTTTAGCAGACAAATGATAGATATGTCTTTGGCCAGCTGAACTTTTCAGCTTTCCTCAAATCAGACCATAGGACAGGATGCCTATTCTCTCCATGGATGCAATATTAACCTCCTGAATATATTCTGAATACATTATATATATTTACTGTTGCCTTCTGAAACTAGTAGGATAGGTCTGTCTATCCTAGCAAAAGAACTAGAGAAATTTAAAGAGTACTGTGGATTTTTTAAAAACACAGGGCATTTGGGTCAGGGATTTAGTTCAGTGGTTCCACCGCCTGCCTCGCAAATGCAAAGTCCTGAGTTCAATCCCCGGTATCAAAAAAACCCAAAACAAACAAACAAACAAAAAACAAAAAACCCACAGGGCATTTTATTGTAATTTGTTATGAATATTTATTTTTAGTTTGAGTTTCTCAGTGATTGGCCTCAGTTTGCATCATAATTGTCTGGTCAAATTTTTGACTTTATATTAACCACTGCACATAATTGCCAGTTTCAGTTAAAATATTTCTAAAATGAGTGTTTTGGTTATTGTATGTACATTCAATATCTGATGTAGACATCACTTTCATATAAAGGCTCCACCCCACTTATATTAGCAGTACATACATAATTTGTTATGCAAAATTAAAACATGTTTGACAATAGTGACAAGCAATTTGAATATCTGCATTTATTAGGGATTCTCACATTGTACTTCATTTTGCATGTTAATTTTTGTCAGGTGGTATAAGACTGTCATTAAAGCACTGAAAATTTCATTTGAATTATTGTCCAGTGATATATTGCCATACCTTTCCAAATACATTTTATGAGCAAAGTCCTAAGTTTGATCCCTAGCACTCCAAAAAACCAAATTAAAATATAATAAACAACTATTTTAAATTTTTTCCATTATCTTTTACTACTACATTTTAGGGCCGGGGATTTAGCGCAGTGGTTCCACTGCCTGTCTCACAAGTGCAAGGTCCTGAGTTCGATCCCCAGTACCAATATATATATATATATATATCTCCTCAGCACAAATAAATAGTACTTGAAAGAGTCATCAAACGTAGCTCAAGGGGAAGGCCCCAGATTCAATCCCCAATACTGAGGGAAAAAAGACACTTGATAATAATTTTATCTCCCCTCCCCTTTCTTGATATTACATTGACAGTCAGCTATCTTCTTTGGCTGGCTTGATAAATAGAGAAGAATAGCAGAACAAACCCATTTTTTGTACCTCCACTAAGTAACTTACACAAAATGAGAGACACAATCTGCACATCTTAAATTAGCTGACCTGTTCATCTGATGAAAGCTTTTCTAAGCTAGAAATATCCATTTAAGTCTTTTGCCCATTTTAATCGGGTTATTTGAGTCTTTGTTGTTGTAGGAGTTCTTATGTATTCTAGATCCCTTGTCAGATATGATTTCCAAATATTTTCACCTGTTATGTGGATTGTCTTTACTTTGTTGGTTGTGCCCTTTGGTACACAGAGGTTTTAAAATGATGACATAGGGCTGAGGATGCAGCTCAGTGGTAAAGCGTTTGCTTAATATGCATGAGGCCTTGGTTTCAATCCCCAGGAGCCCAGATAAATTAATTAATTAAATTGTGATATAGTCCTATTTGTATAATTTTGGTTTTGTTGTTTGTGCTATTGGTGTCTTGTCCATGAAATCACTGCCAATTCTAACTTCATGAAGCTTTTCTCTTATGTTTTCTTCTAGGAGGGTTGTTTTCTTTTGTTTTTAATGGTGCTGGGGATCAAACCCAGTGCCTCATGCATGCTAGGCAGACACTCTATCACTGAGCTATATCAACAGCCCTCTTCTAGGAATTTAAGTTTTAGGTCATATCGGTAAGTTTTGAATTCATTTTGAGTTAACTTTTATACATGGTGTAAGACAGAAAGACATTCCTTTGCTTACAATCCAGCTTTTCCAACACTATTTGCTGAAAGGAGAGTCCTTTCTCAGTTGTGTGGTCTTGGCACCTTTGTTGAAGATCACTTGACCATATACATCAGGATTTATTTCTGAGCTTTCTTTTCTAATCCAGTGGTCTATTTGTCTGTCTTTATGCCAGTAGGATGCTTTTTAATCACTGCATCTTTGTGGTATGTTTTGATATGAGAAAGCATGAGCCCTCTAAGTTGGTTTTACTTTTTGAATTTTGTTTTGGCTATCCAGGGTCCTTTGAGTTTCCATATGAATTTTAGGATGATTTTTTTGTTTCTGTAAAACATGCCATTAGGATTTCAATAGGGATTACGTGGAATTTGTAGATCATTTAGGGTAGCATGGACATCTTCGCAGTATTAAGTCTTACAATCCAAGAACACTGGATCCCTATCCATTTCTTTGTGTCTTTTAAAATTTCTTTGAGTGATGTTTTCAGTCTGAAAGTCTTTTACCTTATCTCTTTGGTTAGGTCTATTCCTAAGTATTTTGTACTTTTTGATGCTATTATAAATGGAATCCTTTTCTTAAATTCTGCCTTGAATTGCTCATTGGTAGTATACAGAGCTGCAACTGATTTTGCATATTGTTTGTATCCTGAAATTTGGCTAATTCTATTTATTAGTTCAAATGGCTTTTGGGGGGTTGAGAATGTAGCTTAGTTGTAGGATGCGCACTTTTCATGCATAAGGTCCTTAGGTCCAATCTCTAGCATTGGAAAAATGTATATATCATGTGTGTATGTGTATGTGTGTCTGTGTGTCTGTATGCAAAACCTTTAAGGTTTTCTACATATAAAATCAGAATTTTACTTCTTTCCAATTTAGATGCTTTTTTTGAGACAGAGTTTCACTATGTAGTTCAGACTGGCCTTGAACTTACTATGTAGCCAAGACTGGCTTTGAACTTGTGGTGATACTTCTGCCTCAGCCTCCTGAGTGCTGGGATTACAGGCATGTACCATCACACCTGGTTAATTTGGATGGCTTTTACTTCTTTTTCTTGCCTAATCAATCTGTATAGAGCTTCTAATACTATGTTGAATAGAAGTGGTAAAAGCGAGCATCCTTTCCTTTCTCTGGTTTTAGAGGAAAACATTTCAGTCTTTCATAATTAAATATGATTTTGGCTATCAGTTTTCGTAAAAGGCCTTTATTATGTTGAGATAGTTTCCTTCTATTCCTAGTTTGCTGATAATTTTTCTCATAAAGGGATGAACAGATCTTATCAAATGCTTTTACTACACTAATGCAGAATGATCATGTTCTTTTTTCCTTTATTTTATTAATATGACATTATATTACTTGATTTTTGTATATTGTACCATCCTTGCATTACATGAATAAATCCCACTTACTAAGTTGTATAATTTGGTTCACTAGTATTTTGTTGAGGATTTTCATGTCAATGCTCATTCACGATTGTGCTCTGTGGTTTTCTTGTAGTATCTTGTTTAGCTTTAATATCAAGGTAGGGCTGGCCTCATTCAGTGAGCTTTGAAGTGTTCCTTCCTCTTCCTCTTCCATTTTGGGTAAGAATTTTGAGAGGCTCAGTGTTAATTTTTCTTTAAATGTCTAGTAAAGGGGCAAGGGTTGTAGCTCAGTGGTAGAGTGCTTGCCTGGCATGCACAAGGCCCTGGATTTGACCCCCAGTACTGAAAAGAAAAGTTGAGTAGAATTGTCCAGTGACATCTTCTGGGCATTTCTTTGTTGGTATGGTTTTGATTACTGAATCATTCTTTTTACTCATTATTGATTTTTTGGAATTTCTATTTCTTTATGAACAGAAATCTCAGTAGATTGTGTGATTCTAGATATTGATTTATATCTTCCTAAGCTGTCAAATTTTTTAACATAAAATTATCCATAATATTCTTTTACAGTCCCTTTTATTCCTGTGACATCAGTTGTAATGTATCCTCTTTCATTTCTACTTTCAGTTATTTGAGTCTTCTCTCTTAATCTAGTCAACAATTTGCCAACTTTGTTGAACTTTTCAGAAACTAAACTTTCATTGTTATTTTCATTGTTATTCTATTTTCTATTTCATTTATCTCTTTTGTTTCCATCTGCTATCTTTGAGTTTAGTTTGTCTTTTTTTCTAGTCTGTTGGGATATAGATGTTAAATTGTTCATTTAAGATCTTTTTAATACAGTATATGCATCACAGCTATAAAGTTCCTTATTAGCACTAATTTTGCTGCATTCCATAAGTTTTGATATGTTAAGTTCTCATTTCCATTTCATTTGCAAGGTCTTTTCTGATTTCCCTGTAACTTCTATGTCCTATTGGTTGTTTCAGCATGGGCTATTTAACTTTTACATATATTTATATATATTACATATTACATATAATATATATTATATATTTCCTTGTGTTGTTGAGATGAGAAAAGTTACTTTGCAGCAGAAGACATAGTTTAGCGGTAGAACATTTGCCTAGCATGTGTGAGGTCTTGGGTTCAGTCTTCAACATTGGTTTTAAAATAGGAGTGGGAGAAATAGGGAGAGGGACAGGGACAGGGAGAGGAGAAGAGAAGAGAGCTGGGGATGGAGACACACTCCTATAATCCCAGCACTGTGGGAGGCTGAGGCAGGAGTATTGTAAGTTTGAGCCCAGCCTAGGCAATACAGCAACTTAGCCAGACCCTGTGTCAAAATAAAAAAAGGGCTGAGGATGTAGTTCACTGTGAAGGCACTGGGTGTAATCACCATTATTAAAAAGAAGAAAGAAAAAGAAAAATCCTTTGTATGGTTTCAGTCTTCTTGGATTCTTAAGACTTACTTTGTGACGTAACATATGTTCTGTCCCAGAGATTGTTCCAAGCATTCTTGAGAAGATATTCTCCTATCTTTGAATGGAGAGTTCTTCATATGTCTTTTAGGTACAGTTAGTCTATACCATTCTTGAAGTTCTATATTTCTTTATTGATCTTCCGGCTGGTTGTTCCACCAATCATTAAAAGTACAACATGGAGGTATACTAGTATTATTGTCTTCCTGTCAGTCTGTTCCTCTTTTCAATTTTGTCACAGTTTTCTTCATGGAGATTTGGCACATAGATATTTATAATTGCTATATTTTCTTGATAAGTTCTCTCTTTAATTATTGCATAATGTCTTTCTTTGTCTCTTGTAATATTTTTTAAAGTTTAATTTGATTTTAATATAGCCATTTGTGCTCTCTTTTTGTTACCATTTGCATAGTATATCTTGTTCTATCTTTTTAAAAATTAATTATATTGGTACATTTTAGGTATACAATATAATCACATTCATCATTGTAAATTTGTACCTTTACATAACCTATCTTGGTTCTTATTTTTTCCCCGTTCCCAGGCCCTCCCTTCAACGTCTCCACCCCTGCCCTATTTACAAAGACTTTGTTACCATTTTTTCCTTTTCTCATATTAATTTCATTCCCTTCTTTCCTTTCTCCAGTCCCTCCCACTTCCCCTTCCCCTTTGGACCTTTTCTGCCTATTTCACAATATCTATTATGCCTTTAGATCCTTATTTACACTTTCTGTTTCTCACACCAGAGAAACTATTCTGTATTTACATATGTGTGTCCTATTTATTTCTCTTAAGAGTATCACCTCAATGTGCATACATTTAGCTATAAATGTCTCTAATTTCTCATTCATTATAGCTGAGTAGTACTCCATTTTATTATCAAAAAACAAAACATTTTCTTTATCCGGTCACCAGCTGAAGGGCATTTGGGCTATTTCCAAGTTTTCACTATTACAAACTGTGCTGCTATGAACATGGGTGCACATATATTGTTTTGGTATGATTCTTTTAATTATTTTGGGAAGATATCCAGTAGGGAAATAGCTGAGACAAATGGGACCTCTAATTCTAGTTCTTTGAGAAATCTCCATACTGATTTCCACAGTGGTTGCAACCAGTCCACACTCCCACCAACAGTGGAACAGGGTTCCTTTTTCCCCACAGCCCCGCCAGCATTTGGTATTGGTGGATTTATGATAGCAGTCATTGTTTCTGGGAAGAGGTGGAATCTGAGCATTGTTTTCATTTGTATCTCTCAAATGACCAGTGATGTTGAACATTTTTTCATATATTTATTTGCTATTCCTTCTTCCTTGCCTGAGAAATGTCTGTTCATTTCAGATGCCCATTTTTGGATGGGACCTTTGAATTGGGGAGGTCTGATTTTTTTAAGTTCTTTATATATTCTAGATAGTAGACCTTTGTCTGAGGAACAGCTGGTGAAAATGTTTTACCACACTGTGGATTGTCTCTTCACACTGTTGGTGATTTCTCTTGCTGTGAAGAAGGTTTTTAATAAGAAGAGATCCCACTTGTTGATTGTTTGTGCTAGTTCATGGGTAACTGAGGTTTTGTTCATGAAATCTTTTCCTATGCCAATCTCTTCAAGAGTTCTACCTAACCTCTGTTCCAGCTGGTTTAGTGTTTCTTTTTTAATGTTTAGCTCTTTAATCCATTTCGATTTTAGTTCAGCACATGGTGAGAGATATAGGTCTAGTTTTCATCTTTGGCAAGATGAAACCCAGTTTTTTCAGCACCATCTATTAAAGAAGCTATCTTTCCTCCAGTGAGGGTATTTGGCTCCTTTGTCAAAGATGAGGTGTCTGAGTGTGTCTGGAGTTGTTTCTGCATCTTCTACTGCATTCCACTGGCCCTCAGATCTATTTCTTTGCCAGTACCATGCTGTTTTTATCCCAGCAGCTTTGTAGTATAGTTTCAAGTTGGGGATTGTGATTCCCCCTACCTTGTCTTTGTTGCCTGGAATTGCTTTTGCTATTCTGGTTCTCTTCTTTTTCCAAATGAATTTTTGGATTGTTTTCTCAAGGTCTGTGAAGTATGCTGTTGGAATTTCAATTGGGATGGCATTGAATCTATATAGCAGTTTTGGATGTATGGCCATTTTCACTATATTGGTTCTTCCTACCAAGGAACAAGGGATGTCTTTCCATTTTGTGATATCCTCTTCTATCTCTTTTTCCAGAGTGCTGTAATTTTCAGAGTAGAGGTCTTTGATTTCTTTTGTTAGGTTGATTCCTAGGTATTTCATTTTTTTGGATGTTATTGTGAACGGAGTTGTTTCTGCAGTTCTTTTGTCAGTGAGTCTGTTTTTCGTGTAGAGGAAAGCTATTGCCTTTTTTGTGTTGACCTTGTATCCAGTACTCTACTGAATTGGATTATTAAATCTAGAAGACTTTTGATGGAGTTCTTGGGGTCTTCTATATAGAGCATTGTGTCATGTGTAAATAATGACAGTTTAACTTCTTCATTTCCTATCTTTATTCCTTTTATTTCTTTCTCTTGTCTAATTGCTGTGGCTAATGTTTCCAAAACTGTATTGAACAGGAGTGGTGATAGTGGACAACCTTGTCTTTTCCTGATTTCAGTGTGAAGGATTTCAATTTTGGACCATTTAGTATGATATTGGCTGTTGGTTTTTCATAGATGGCTTTTATCAGGTTGAGATAGAGACTATATATTCCAATTTTCTTAGGGTTTTTATTATGAATGGGTGTTGGATTTTATTGAATGCTTTTTCTGCATATATTGAGATGATCATATGGTTTTTGTCTTTGGCTCTATTAATATATTGTATTACATTTATTGATTTGTGTATATTGAACAATCCCTGCATCCCTGGGATGAATCCCACTTGATCAGGGTGTATGATCTTGATGATCTTCTGCATTCTATTTGCCAGTATCTTATTGAGTATTTTTGCATTTATGTTCATTAGTGAGATTGGCCTGTAGTTCTCTTCTTTGGTTGGGTCTTTCTCTGCTTTGGGGATCAAGGTGATGCTTGCTTCCAGGAATGAATTTGGGAATATTGCTTCCCTTTTCAATTTCATTAAAGAGTTTAAACAGTAGTGGCAATAGTTCCTCTCTAAATGTCGTGTAGAATTCACCAGTGAAGCTATTAGGACCCAGGATTTTCTTAGTCAAGTGGTAATGGCTTCCCCTGGGTTTTATTTATCTACAAAGTCTTTATTTCTTCTTTTTGCAGAGGGTGCTAGGGTTTGATCTCATAGTCGTTCACATGCTAAGCACATGCTCTGCCATTGAGCTACACTCCTAGCCCCTGCCATTCATTTTTGAAGGACCATTTTGACAAATATAGTACTTTTAATTGGCAGTTTTGTTTTCCTTTCCTATCGTCCTACTGTCTTCTGGCCTGTAAAGTTTCTGCTAAACAATCCACTGATCATCTTACAGAAGTTCCCTTGTATGGGATGAGTCACTTTTCTCTTGGTCATCTTAGTCATTTTTCTCCTCACTGAGATATGACACCAAACACCCACAACTAAAGGAGGTTTGTTTTGGCCCTTTTTGTAAAGGTTTCAGTACATAGGTTCCTGGCTGCAAGACAGGGCAGCATGGCAGAGGAACACGGAAGAGGAAAAGCAGCTCATGGTGTGGCAGCAGGGAAGCAGAGAGAAAAAGCAAAGGAGGAACTAGGGTGGGAGATAAATCCATCTAGGCCATGCTTTCAGTGATCCACCTCTTCCAAACAGTCCCCACTTCCTAATAGCAAGTAATCTATAAGCATCTGTAATTCACTTATCTTCCAAAAGCCCTGTTCAAGAGTACATGAGGCTTTTGGGGAACATCTAGATATAAACCATAACACTAGTTTCAATATTCTTTCTGTGTATTTAATATTAGACACTTTGATTTTATTAAGTCTTGGGGTGATTTTTCTGGATTTATTCTAATTGTAGTTTTCTTGGCTTCTTGACTGTGTATGTTTGTTTCCTCAGATTTAGAAAGTTTTCAAATTAGCTCTCTTGTCATCTTCTACCTTTGTCTTCTTGGATCTTATAATGAATATATTGGTCCATTTGGTAGTGCCCCATGACTCTTAGGCTCTTTTTACTTCATTCACTTTTTTCTTTTTTGCTTCTCTGACTCAATAATTCCAAATGACCTGCCTTCAGTCTCACTAATTCTTTTTCTGCCTAATCAAGTTAGCTGCTGAACCCCTCAAATGAAATTTTCATTTTAGTTACTGTTTTTCAGTTCCAGATTTTCTGTTTGATTCTTTCATATACTTTTTGTCTCTTCATTGGTATTCCCATTTTGTTCATGTATACTTTCCTAGTTTGTTTAGTTGTCTGTGTTCTCTTTAGCTCACTCACTATCTTTATGACAGTTATTTTAAATTCTTGGTCAGGCAACTTATAGGTCTGTGTATCTTTAGAGTCACTTTTGAGCATTTTGTTATTCCTTTGTTTGGGTCATGCCTTCCCCTTTTGTATGCTTTGTAAATTTTTGCTGGAATTTGGACATTTGAAGGAATAAATATGTCCTACGATCTTTGCATACTGGCTTTGTGCATGCCAAGACCTTCACCAGTCAACCTAGGTAGAGGTGCTAGAACTTTTCAAATCATATCCAATCTCTCATTCACACTAACATCTGTCCATAAAGTGCAGCTCTAACATGCTGCTTGTCACTATTTTCAGTGACTTCCAAACTTAATTTTCAGTTCTTTCAGTTCTCTGAGTCAGAGACAACAGAAACCAGTTCCTTAGCCAGCCCCTGGACAAGCTAGAATGTTGGACACACGAGTGTTCTTTTGTCTCCATGCCAAGGGAAGCATCCCAGTGTGGTGGTTTCCTCACAATTACTCTGAGTGGGAAGGACCACAGGTGAGTACACCACATACCATATATTTTTCCTACCACTTTCACTGGAATCTCTTCTTGCTTTTATAATGGCTTTGGTGCTATAGACTCTCAGCTAGACACTAGAGTTCTCATAGAGGTATTTTAGTCTATATATTGTTAACTTGGTGTTTCTATGGGAGAAAGTGGGCTGTAGTTTCTCAATCCACTATTGTTTTAGTCTGCTTGTGCTCCAATAACAAAGTACCACAGATTGAGTTGTTTAAACAATAGGAATTTCTCACAATTCTGGAAGCTAAGAGTCTGAGATTGTGATACCCAACCTGGCTGCATTTTGAGCCTCAACGCCAGTTTGTATCTGTGCTTGGAGAAAGCATTTGTGTTTGGACAAAACCCACACCTTGCTTGGCAGGAAACTTGCTGTAGTTTCAGGATGTTTTGTAGCTCACTTAGTGTGTAAAACTTTCTTGTGCGTCCCCCCCAACCTGGCATGATTTTGTTTTCATAAGATTTTGCTTGTTTTCCCCTGAGCCCTCCCCAACTAAAAGCGTAATTTCAAAGGAAAAATCAAACTGCTTTCCATTGCCTAGGAAACTTTCTGGGCCCTACCCTCCCCCTTAACCACCAGCTTTTAATAAATGGGCTCAAATCTGACACAGAGTGTGGTGCATCTCCATTGTTCTAACTTGCTTGTCCATAACAGCTGGAGGCCCCAGCAAGATGGCCACAATGGGTGGACTGGCCTCCCTGTGATCCCTCCCATCTGTGGCAGCAAACTATAGGGGAGGCACCCCCTGAGATGTTTGAGGGGCCCACAGTCTCACTTTCAACACTGAGGGGACTTCAGAGACACCTGAGAAACCCTCCAAATTTTCTGGATTCCATCTGGTCTGGTCTGGTAAGGATCCTTCTGGTTCTGGTGGGGAACAAGTCTTTGATGAAGGCATTCCCCGGGCCCCTCCTAAGGTCAGGATGCTGACTGAGGTGCCCTCTGGTCTGGTCTGGTCTGGTCTGGCTGCAAGTCAGCCAATCTGGTAAATCCCCGGGGATGGGTTTGGAATTTTTTAGCCTCTGAATGTTTGCTGTTTAAATGGGTGAATAAATGATAATGGACAGTGTAAACTATAGACTGTTCTGTCCATGTCCCATGACAAAGAGGGGAATTCTCCCTCAGAATGATTTGAATGAGGTCTAACTGTGGTTTTGTGGACACGTCTAAGAAAGGCCAAGTGGGTGCTCTTGCGACAAGATAAATCACCCTAAAACCTGGATAGTCCTTAAAGTGGCTGAGAGGCCCATGGCTGGTCAACCAACTGAGTGGTTCCTCCCACAGAGGAACACCCCCTCCCTTTGTCTGTTGCAACATCGTTCAAGGGTGTACCTCATAAACAGTAAGGCTTTTTTCTCTATGTCTGGACATCTTCTGCTTTTATTTGTTCTTGCAGCTCCTATTCTTAGGTATCTCCTGCCTACCCTAAGTCTCTCTACCATGGGGGTCATCATCTTCACAACCTGTTACACCCCTGGTCTGCATGCTTAAATTTTTTTCCTCAAGATTTTCTGAAGATTATAGAGTAAAAATGTCAAAAGACGAACTTCACACTTTTTGCAAGCTCGAGTGGTCCTCTTTTGGTGTGGGCAGGCCCTCTGAGGGCTCCCTTGACCTTGCCTTGGTTCAAGCAGTTTAATAGGTTGTTACCATCTCGCCAAAACACCCCAATCAGTTCCCTTACATTGACTCCTGTTTTACTCTAGTAGAGAACCCTCTTCCGTGGCTAAAGGCCTGTACTGCAAAGGCCTATTCAAAGCTGTTGTTCCTCTTGTGCGCAAACTCCGGAGAGACAACAGCCAGTTCTGCAGCAGTCAGATTGAGAAAGTCCTCCCTCATACACCTCCACATAACCCTAGTTCACCCACCCCCCTCTCCTGTCCATCCAGACCTGCCTGCTCCCAACTCCCTTGTTTCTTTCTCTACTTCTCCTGCTACCTCTCCCCCCCATACAAGAATGTCTCTGATCCCAGCGGGAGGTCACCACCTCAAAAAGATATAGTCCAGAGATTCTCTTGCCTTTGAGGAAGGCCCCTCCTCCCAAAAGAGCAGGACCAAAAACCCTCCCGTTCCTGATATATGTTCCCTTTTCCACTTCTGACTTCTACAACTAAAAAACCCAAAATTCATTATTCTCTAAAAAGTCCCAGGTTCTGATTTCCCTGACAGAGTCGATCTTTAAGACTCATCTACTGACCTGAGATGTTATTGACCCTGTTCACCTGTTCACTGCTGAAGAGCGGGACAAGATTAGGTTTGAGGCTAAAAAGGTTTTATGGGGGGGGTCATTCAGAGGAAGAGGCCCACAAATTGCTAAAGCAAGGGTTCCCCTCAGAGCAGCCTAAATGAGATCCAAATTCTTCAAGTGGGAGACAAGCTTTGATCACTTTTCACCAAAACTTGTTAAATGGGATTGAGCAATAGCTCGAAAACCCATAAATCTGTCAAAAACCACTAAAATAATACAGGGACCAAAAGAGTCCCCCACTACATTCCTGGAGAGACTCACAGAGGCCTTCCAGGTTTATACCCCATTCAACCCCTCTGCTCCAAAAAACAATAGAGCTATAAATTTGGCTTATGTTACTCAGTCTACACCTGATATTTTTTAAAAATTACAAAAATTAAAGAGATTCCCAAAAAATAAACACGTTTCAACTGTTAAAAGTAGCTCAAAAGGTGTTTGACAATAGAGATTCAAAAAAACAAAAATTGGTCACAGCCATGGCTGAGCTGTCAACAAAACAACAAGCAAAGATCTTGGCAGCAGCCATCAGAGGGGCCCCCACAAGACCCATCCCCAAAAAGCCCAAAGGGCAGGTGCGTAAAAAGCCAGGAAGACACCTGCCATTGGGCAAAAATCAATGTGCCTATTACAATGAAAAAGGACACTAAAATAATAAATGCCTCCACAGGCCCTCTGCCAAGATACTATCCCTCCCCACATCTGGGAAAAAAAATATTCAGAATGAGGGGGCCAGGTCTCCTTCTCCCTTGGTCCCCAGGAGCCCATGGTGAATGTTAAAATAGGGGAACAACAGGTCCATTTCCTGGTGGACACTGGTACTGAAAGGTCAGTGTTAAAAACTCTCCTGGGAGAGATTTCATCACAAAGCATTCCCATCCAGGGAGCCACAGGAGCAGTCCAAAACTGCCTGCTCAGGAGTGAGCAACTGGTGAGCTTGGGATCAAAACAATTTACTCTTTTCTGATAATACCAGACTGCCCATTTTCCTTGCTGGGTTGAAACTTCAACAGTACCCCATCATCTCTCAAAAGGCCAGACAGGGGATAACCCCTCACATTAAGAGTTTGCTAGACTTTGAGATATTAACTCCTTGTCAGTCTTCATAAAACTCCTGCCAGTACAAAAACCAGAGACATCAGATTACAGGCTGGTTCAAGACTTAAAAAAAGTTAACCGGCGAGTGATAACTCTACATCCTACTGTCCCCAACCCATATACCCTCTGAGTTTGCTGTTTCCTGAACATCAAATATATACTGTGCTAGATTAAAAGATGCTTTTTTCAGTGTGCCCCTAGCCCCAGCTAGCCAGCTTATCTTCACCTTCAAATAGATAGACCCAGTTTCCAGCAACTCCTGACAGCTCACCTAGACCTGGCTGCCTCAAAGATTCAAAAATACTCCCACCCTGTTTGGTGAGGCCCTCCAAAAAGACTTGTGAGTTTTTGATCCCACCACCCTAACCTAACCCTGCTGCATTATATAGATAATTTGTTATTAGCTGCTACTAGCTATTCAGAATGCCTGCAGGAGACACAAGAGCTTCTTCAGCTACTGAAAGAGTTGTCCTACTGCATCTCAGCCAAAAAGGCACAACTCTGTGCCCCTAAAATAACACACCTGAGATATAAAATCTCAAAAAAAAAAAAAAAGAGTTTTGTCCCAGGCCAGGAAAAGGGCCATCCTCCAGATATACACAACAACTATCAAGAAAATGTTACAAAAATTCCTAGGTGCAGCTAATACTGTCACCCATAGATACCCAGGTTTGCTGAGATAGCGCAGCCCCTCCATTCTGCCACGAAAAAAATCAACCACTAAAATAAAAAATAGATTTTAAAAAAGGCCTTCCAAAATCTAAAAAAAGCTCTAATATCAGCTCCGGCTCTGACACTACCTGATGTTACTAAGCTTTTTCATCTATTCATCCATGAGATAAAAAAAAATTGCTAAGAGAGTCCTAACACAGTCCTTAAAACCCTAAAAGCACCCTGTGGCCTATCTCTCTAAAAGATTAGATCCTGGGGCCTCAAAATGGCCTTCATGTCTTTGGGCAGTAGCTGCCACAGCTATATTGGTCAAGGAGGCTGATTAGTTGACCTTCAGACAAGACCTAGTCCTAACTGCCCCTCATTCAGTGAAGACTCTGCTCAGGGGGACTACTAACAAATAGATGTCAAATGCTGGCCTCACTCAATATCAAAGCCTCTTGCTCAATCAGCCTCACACACAGTCATCTCAGCAAGACAGGGTCTCAATCTGGCTACACTGCCAGATGATGACCCCAACATCCCAATTCACGACTGTAAAGAGGTCCTAGACCAGACCCAGGGGGGCAGATCAGACTTTATAGCTACCCCCTTGGCTAAGGCAGATGCCACCCTCTTCACAGATAAAAGCCACATGATAATAAGTGGGGTGCAGAGTGCGTGAGCTACAGTGACTACATTGATCAAGTCACTTCTGCCGGAGGGAAGCTTGGCCCAAAATACAAAACTGATCACCTTGGCCCAGGCTTTAAAAAAAAAAAGATAAATATATACACTGACAATAGATATGCCTTTGCTAGTCTACATGTCCACGTGAGCATCTACAGGGAGAGAGGGCTTCTGACAGCCACAAAAAAGACTGTCAAAAACAAAAAAGAGATATTGTCTCTCCTAAAAATGATATGGCTTCGCAAAAAGGTGGCCGTCATTCATGTTCAGGGTCACCAAAAAGACAATACACCGAGGCTAAAAAAAATCACCTTACAGATCGAACAGCCAAAAGAAAAGCCCTGAGGCCAGCTAAACCCTTAGTGATCCTGCCTACCATGAGTCCTCCTCCCCCTTTGCTCCTGACTAGCCCCACTTACAATTAAAAAAAAGATTTAAAAAACAAGCTGGCTACAAACAAAAAAATCCCCAAGGCTGGTAAAAATGTCCGGTTTGTCACATCTAACTCCCCCAGACATTAAGAGGACAGCTCATCCAGCAGCTACATCTGGTCACGCACCTGGGGGATTCCAAGATGGCTGAGCTTCTAGCTCCAAGATACTGCTTTTCAAAGCTATAAGAGCTGACCCACCAGACCTCTCTTAGGTGCCCAACCTATAGACAAATAGATCCCCATCAGGGCCCATCTATATCCCTCGGGGTCAGATTTCGGGGTAAAAATCCTGAAAAACACTAAAAAATAGATTTCACAAAAATCAAACCACATGCAGGTGGCCATCCTTACCTCCTGGTTTTCATAGATACCTTCTCAGGTTAGACAGAGGTCTATGCTACTCGGTGAGAGACTGCCACTATGGTGGCAAAAAAAACTTTTTCAAAAATTAATTCTCAGATTCAGACTACTGGTGTCCACTAAATCTGACAATGGCCCCACCTTTAGAGCCTCTATAACTCAGTCAATAAGACACTAGATATAAATTTAAAACTCCACTATGTCTACCGACCCCAAAGCTTGGGACAAATAAAATAGATAAATTAGACCCTAAAATCTACTCTAACTAAATTGATGTTAAAAACTGATAAAGGGTGGGTCACCCTGCTGCCTTTGGCTGTTCTTAGAGTAAGATATACCCCTTATAAAACAGGTTTTGGGCCGAGGATTTAGCTCAGTGGTTTCGCCGCTTGCTACGCAAGCACAAAGGACCTGAGCTCAATCCCCGGTACCAAAAACAAAAAAACAAAAAAAACCAGGTTTTACTCTTTATAAAATTATGTTTAAAAGATCCCTTTCCTGCTCCCCAAGGTCAAAAGTGAGATACTAAAAAAATGTTCTAACCAGTAAAATATCTCTAGTCTCTCCAACAGATACAAAAAACTATTCTCTCCCAGAAACAAGCTACTCAGCCCCTGCCCACCTCTACACCGTGCCACCTGTTCCAGCCTGGAGATACTGTCTTCCCCAAGGCTTTTCAGAGTAAAAGACTAACTCCAGTCTAAAAGAGACCCTACACAGTCTTCCTCATGACGCCCTCGGATCTCAAGGTTGACAAAATCTCGACGTGGGTTCACCATTTGTGCATCAAGAGGTCAAAACAATAGACTGCTGAGCTGAGACCTGATCCTTTAAAGCTAAGGCTAATCCGATTATGATTGTGATGCTTTCCTTATTATGTTTGGGCTGACAAGGCTAAACTCTAAAAAAATGCAGCAAAGTGAATTATACTGGTTTCTCCTCACCTCCTTTAGCACAAAAAAAAATTCTAGATAATGTTACTTTTAATACCATCCACCCCCTGCAACCTCTCAGGTTGCCTTAGGTCAATCTCTATAAATTAATTAGGAGAGATTGAAAAAGCTACTACTATCAGTTCATAAACATAAAAAGCTGTGACTTTTATGCATGTCCAAGATTCAATCTATTAAGACAACAGGGTTGTGGGTCCCCAACTGATTTCTACTGCCGTAACTGAGGCTATATAAAGATTGCCTCCTATAGTGGGGGATTAAATGTCAATAATGATATCATAATTTAAAAACACATGGGTGCCGAGTCACAATTCTGATACAAAGGCCCTGGGACTTAAAATGGGCCATGAGATAAAATTGGGGATTCCACTTCTGACTCCCCAAAACACTAATTCCTAACCTAAAAAAAATCATTACCTTTCAAACCCAGTTGCTAAGCCAAACACCAAAACAGCCAATAAAACCCTTAATAAAAATAAGACCCCTTTATAAAAATAAAAATAAGACCCCCCTTTATCCGTCCCTCAAAGTGTCCACTCTTAGCTACTAATAAAGAAGACCCCCCACACATATTGCCTCGCTCCCTATTCTCCATGCTAAAAGCCATCCACACTATGTTAAACCTGACTCAAGCAGACTTAGCCCAAGACTGTTGGCTCTGTCTAAAAGCAAAGCCTCCTTATTGTGTGGTTGTGGGAGCCTTGGACCCAATCAAAGCCTTAAGTACTGCCTTAGTGCACACTTCTACAAAGCCCCCCTTGACAATTAGTGAGGTTTATAAAAATACAACCTGACAACTTCTTATGATATAAGTAACTCCCCTTTCCAAGCTATATATAGCCAAACTTTGCCTAAAAACCTTAAAGGTTTATTTAATACCCCTAACGGCACTTTGCTAGCTTATACCTTGGGGCTCACTAGGTGTGTCAAAATTCCTGAGAGAGATACTAGACCTGAGGTCTTGTATATCCTGGTCCAAGTTCTCCCTCAAGTTTATATATACAAAAAACCTCAAAGATGAGATTTCATAACACCCCCAAGACTACCATACAGACAAAAACAAACAGCCCACATAGTCATTCTAATTTTGTTAAAATTGGGGATAGCTGGCTCAGCAACACTTAAAACTGCCACATTGGCTAAAAATAACGTAGACTCTCAGCCTTAACAAACAGATAAACACTGACCTAAAAAGCCTACAATATGCCATTGAGACTCCACTCCCAAGTAGAGTCACTAGTTGAGATGGTCCTCCAAAATCAAAGGGGGCTTGATCTAGTGCTCTTGTCACACAAAAAAATCATGTGCTGCTCTAGGGGAAATGTGTTTCTATGCCAACAGGTCTAATATAATTCATGATACCCTTCAAAAGATCAAAAAATCTAAATAGATGTAAAAAAAATTAAAACTCATGATATTATAACCTGTTCAATTAGACCCCTTAGATAACTACCCTCATCACCAGACTGGGTGGTCCCCTCATCCTGCTTTTTCTCGGGCTCTTGATTGGCCCCTATATTCTTAATTAGATAATCAACTTTATAAAACAGCACGTGCCTCTGTTAAACTGATATATATAAAATCCTACTACAATCCCTTATATAATCCCCTGCCCAATCAAGAGGCTCTAATTGAGTCGCTTTGACATCACACTTAGAGGAGTTGGGAATGTAATAGCACACCCGACTCCATTTTGAGCCTCAACACCACTTTGTACTTGTGCTTGGACAAAGTGCTTGTGCTTGGACAAAGTACCCAAACCCACATCCTGCTTGGCAGAAAACTTGCTGCAGTTGCAGGGTGTTTTGTAGCTCACTTAGTGTGTGAAAGTCCCCCCCCCCCAACCTGGCATGGTTCTGCTTCTGTAAGATTCTGCTTGCTCCTCCCTGAGCCCTCCCCAACTAAAAGCATGATTTAAAAGGAAAAATCAAACTGCTTCCCATTGCCGAGAAAACTTTCTGGGTGCTAGCCCCCCCATTGGCCACTGGCTTTAATAAACGGGCTCAAATCTGACACAGTGTGTGGCACATCTCCATTGTTCTAACTCACTCGTCCATAACAAGATCAGGTTATAAGCATGGTTTGTTCTGGTGTGGGCCCTTCCTGGCTGGAAAATGGTCACCTTATTACTGTATATCCATACATGGCAAAGGAAGAGTGAACTCTAACCTCACACTGTTCTTTAGTTTTCTCTTTTGAATTACATATTTTCATTAGTATATGTTTGTGATACATAATAAATACAATCACTGTGGGGAATTAGTACATACATAAGGGATACTGAACCTTTCTACTTCTCCTTCCTATCCTTTTTCTCCTGTCTCTCCCCATCCCCAGATCTCTTTCCCAACTCCTTAAAGTCTTATCTCCCTGGTTCCTATCATCTAATTTTATCTTGCTCTTTATTTATACTTTGGATTTCTCATATAAGAAAAACCATGTGATTTAATTTCTATGTCAGATTTATTTCACTTAGAATTATGTTCTCAAAAATCACCCATTTTTCTTAATGTGACTCAAATTTATTCTTCTTTATGGATGAATAGTACTCCATTGTGTATATATTCCACATTTTCTTTATCTATTCATATGTTGATGGCCATATGGGTGGCTTCCAAGATTTAGCTGTTGTGAGTTGTGCTGCTATAAACATAAGTATGCATGTGTTAACGTAATTTGATGTTTTTAACCTTTTTGGGAAGATAGCCAGAAGAGGTATAGCTGGGTCAAATGAAATTTCTGTTTTTAGTTTGTTGAGGAATCTCCATACTGATTTCTGTAGTAATTGTACCAGTATAAATTCCCACCAACAATGTAGAAGAGTTCTTTTTCCCCCACAACCTCATTTGTTGTTTTTTGAGTTCTTGATGATAGCCATTCTTTATGGAATAAGATAGAATCTGAATGTTCTTCTGATTTGCATTTCTCTAATGGCTAAAGATGCTGAATATTTTTTCATGTACTTATTGGGCATTAGTACTTATTTTGAGAAGTGTCTATTCATTTCAGTTGCCCATTTTTTGTAATATTTTATGTATTCTAGATATTAGTGCTCTCTCTGAAGAGTAATTGGAATAATATTTTCCCATTCTGTAGGTTATCTCTTTGCTCTGTTGGTTGTTTCATTTCCTATGCAGAAGCTTTTTAATTTTCTATAATCCCATTTGTTGAGGATTGGTGCTATTTCTTGTGGAATTGGGGTTCTATCCAGAAAGTCCTTGCCTGTGACTATGCCTTCAAGAGTTTTACCTATTTTATCATTCAGCAGATTCATTGTTTCTGTTTTATATATTTGATTTATCTTTATTTGGTTTTAGTATAGAGTGAGAGATAAATGGGTCTAGATTCATTCGTCTGCATGTGGATAACCAGTTTTCCCAGCACCATTTGTTAAAGAGGCTACCTTTTCTCCAATGTATGATTTTGGCCCCTTAGTCAAACATCAGGTGGCTGAAGGTGCTTAGGGTTGTTTCTCCACTTTCAATTCTGTTCCATTGAGAGAGAAGGTGAGCCAGTCCCAGGACCTGGAAGGAAGCTCCCCCGCTGCCATTCCACACTCCTAGGGCAGAGAAGCTGAGCCAGTCTCAGCACCCAGAAGCAAGCTCCCCCCCCCACCATTCCACACTCCTAGGGCAGAGAAGGTGAGCCGTGCAGGCGCCAGAAGTACCCCCCACCACCACGTGGAAATGAGAAGACACATACGCCTTAAAAACAGACTTCCACATCACCTACAGCAACCCCAAAGGGAAACGAGATGGAACAATCTGATACTCAACCCTCTGGACTCTCTGAACTCACAACAAAAGAGGATCTGGGAAAAATGAAATCAGAAATAATTACTCAGATAACAGCAAAGATTGTGCTCATAGTGCAAGACATGATTAATAAATCTAGAGAGGACACAGATAAAAAA
>NW_004624940.1:451363-509408 GCF_000247695.1 Heterocephalus glaber | reverse complement strand
TTTCTATCTATGTTCATACTTTTTTCTTCTATTATCTTTATCCAGTTTTAGGATTAGCACAATTTGATTTCCTAAAATGAGGGGAGAAATGTTCCTTTTTTTCTGCTTTAAATATTTGCTATAATTTATTAGTTAAAATGTATACGAGCCTGTTGTTGTCATATAGGTAGGTTTTCAAGCTAGGAATACACTTTCTTCAATAGGTGCTATTCAATTCCAGAGTTAGTTTCAATAATTTATCTTCCAAGGTACTTCTTAGAAGTTGTCAAATTTATTTCAAAACAGATTTTTGAAATATGCTTTCTGTATCCTTTTAAATTCTGTAAAATCTGTGGTAATGTCTCCTAGGTCTTGATATTTTAATTTAAAAAATGTGTAATTGATATTGTGTAATAGGGAGTAAAGGTCTAGGGGGACAGGGGAGGTGGGATGGGGGAGAGGGGAAAGAGGGGAAAAATATGAGAAAGGGAAAAAAATGGAAATGGGATCTTTGCAAGTGGGGAGGGGTGGAATGGGTGAGGGGAGGGCAGGGGAAGGGGGAAAAAATAAGAACCAAGATATTCATGTAATGGTACAAAATCCCAATGATGTGTGTAAATGTATTTTATACCTAAAATGTACCAATAAAATTAATGGTGGAAAAATAAATTGTTCCATTGAGCAACATGTCTATTTTTGTGCCAGAACCATGCTGTTTTTAAATATTGTAGATTTGTAATAAAAATCAAAATCCAGAATTTTGATGCCTCCTACTTTGCTCTTGTTGCTCAGGATTGCTTTTCTATTCTGAGTCTCTTCTGGTTCCATATAAATTTTAGGATTGTTTCTTCTAGTCTGTAAAAAATGCTGTTGGTGAGCCAGCATGTCTGGCGGGGGATCTGAGCAAGAGCCGCTGGAAGGGACAGATGAGAAATCAGAGGTGGAAGAGGAGCAACAGGAACCCGAAGAAGTGGCTCGCGGCAGCAAGAAGGGAGTGGTGCCAGGTATCATGTGCCTGGGTCACATCCCACCTCGCCTACAACCCCTACAAATACGCAACCTGCTCAGTGCCTACTGTGAGGTCGGATGCATGTTCTTTCAGGCCGAGGACAGCTTCATGAGACGCAAGAAGAACGCAGAAGCACCCTCAGGAGGGAAAAAGGGATCCACATACAGCAAGGACTACACTGAGGACTGGGTGGAGTTCCGGGATAAGCACATAGCCAAGCGTGTGGCTGCGAGTCTGCACAACATGCCCATGGGTGCCCGAAGGCGCAGCCCCTTCCACTGTGACCTTTGGAACCTCAAGTATTTGCACCGTTTTACTTGGTCCTACCTCAGTGAACACCTAGCCTTTTAGCACCAGGTACGCAGGCAGCGTCTAAGAGCTGAGGTCGCCCAAGCCAAGGGTGAGACCGACTTCTACCTTCAGAGCGTGGAGCGAGGACAACGCTTCCTTGCGGCTGATGGGGATCCTGCCCGCCCAGACAGTTCCTGGACCTTTGCCCAGAGTCCTACTAGGCAGGAGCTAAGGGCCGGAAAGCAGCAAGGCCAGGAGGCCGTAAATGGGCTCGCCTGGCTACTTCGCAGGACCAGGCCCGCTCCAACCGAGGACTCCTTGTCAGGATCTTTGGAGCCCCACCACCATCAGAGAACACAGAGGGACCTTCACTAGTTAAGGACTCCTGAGGGGCAGGAAGGTCCCTTCCATCTCCTGGCCTTACCCTGCTTCCTGTCTATCTTATGCTACAGTGAGACTGACTACCCAGGCAGACATTTTCTGTGTCTCAGACCAGGAGTCTTTGATGAGGAGCCAGACACAAACATTTTGTAGTCCTCCCCTGTCCCTCTTACTCAACTTCTGTAAGCACCTGGCTGAGGCACCTTATTCATACTGGTGATTATGACAGTTGCAGATGCCTGTTTCATTTGTTTGGTTTTTGGTTGCCTGCCTCTTGCCCAGTGGGGTCCTCTAGAAAGCCCATGACCTGGCCCCAGGTGTGGCCTTTATATCCAGAGTGATAATGGCCCCTCATTCTTCTCCTGTTTACTGACACAGGTAAAGGCAGCAACAACTTTGTTTTTATTTAGAAAATGTTATCAGGTTGGCAGGTGTGGTGGTACAATCCTGTAATCCCAGCACTTGGGAGGCTAAGGCAAGAGGATTCCTGCAAGTTCAAGGCCAGCCTAGGCTACATAGTGAGTTTGAGGCCAACCTGAACTGCATAGCAGGACCTTGTCTCTAAAAAAAAGAAAAAAAAAAGGTTATAATGATTTGGGACTGGGTTGAGAACCTTTCTTCAAATATATTTATGGAAAATAAAATATATTTTTTGTATTTTTTTTTAGTTTCAGGTATATAGTCATTAGGTTAGTTTTAACTTCAAAGTGCAGTACTGGGTATTGAGCCAGGGTGTTGTACCACTGAGCTACGTCCTCAGCCCTTTTATTTCTTTTGAAACAGGATCCTGTGAAGTTGACCCGACTGGGCTCAAACTTGCGATCTTTCTGCCTCAGCCTCCCAAGTAGCTGGGGTTACCGTCATCCACCACCATTCCTGGCCAATTCAACATTTATAAAGCCACTGGATGAAGAAATAGTGACAGTGGATATGTGCTTAGTCTTTAGGCCACTGGAATAAGGTAGATAGGCATCATGGGAGAAGTAGGTGAGGGGTAGAGTGGGCCTTGGCTGTGCGTGGACTGCTGCCAGTGTGGTCCTGGTTCTCGAGGACAGTCTTCTGGGATGGGTCAGCCTTCACCAAGTTTTTGCAGGTCATTCCTTGAAAGTGAACTGGGAAATGACAGAGCAGAAAGTCTGAAAGATCCTGATGTGTTCCTACAGTTACAAACAGTGCTTCATGGATGGAGTGTTGAGTTAAAAAAGGTGGGCAGTTGGGGCCGGGAATTTAGCTCAGTGGCACCGTGCCCGCCTCACAAGCACAAGGTCCTAGGTTCAATCCGGGGTAACAAAAAAAAAAAGGTGGGCAGAACCTAGGAGGGAAGTTGGAAATAAATGCTGTTCAGGTACACTTCCGTGCACATTGGCACTTGGGTCACAGGTTCGCACCAGGCACATAAACAGCCCTGCTTTCTTCAAAGTCTGGGTAAACCACTACACGGTAAATCTACACATGGTTAAAAAAAAAAAAAAGAATGCTGTTGGTATTGTGATTGGTGTCTTAGTTACTTTTCTTGTTGCTGAGACAAAATACCTGACACCCAAAGTTAAAAGATTTATTTAGCTCACAGTTTGTATAGGTTCCAGTCTATAGTCACCTGGCTCCAAGGCCGGGTGGCATGGTAGAGGGGCATCACAGAAGAAAATTAGTTTATAGTGGGCAGAAGAAAGGAAGGCAGCAAAGCAGCGACATGGCAAGCAGCAAGCAACAAGCGACCCCAGCAGCTCTTTCTGTCCCTTATATTCTGTCCAGACTACCTGCCCTTAGGGCAAGTAGCACTCACACCCAGGGAAGGCCTTGCCATTATTCACTCCCACAGCTATGCCAAACCAATCACTGGACTAATTTAATAATCTCCCTTGGTCCCAGCATCACACACTTAATCCCAGCGTCATGCACTCTAGATCCAGCTATCTCTGAAAAGCCCCACCTATGAGTGTGTGAGGCTTTGAGGGGACATCTAGATACAAACCATAAGAATTGGAATTGCATTAAATCTAAAAATCATTTTTTTATGATTTGGCCATTTTGACAATATTGGTTTTGCTTATCCAAAAATGGGATGTCTTTCTATTTTCTGATGTCCTCTTTAATCTTTTCTTTTAAGAGTATTATAGTTGTAATTATGGAGAACTTTCACTGCCTTGGTTAGGTTAATTCCTACGTGTTGCTTTTCAAGCTATCATAAATGAGATTGTTTTCTTGATTCCTTCTGCTCAGCCTCCTGAGTACTGGGATTACAGGTGTGCACCACCACACCCATCCCCTTGTTTTCCTGATTTCTTTCTCAGAAAGTTCATATTGTAGTTGGTGTACAGGAACACCATTGATTTGTGTGTGTGTGTGTGTGTGTGTGTGTGTGTGTGATTTTGTATCCTGTTATTTTGTTGAATTTATTGGTTCTAAGAGTTTTTTGGTGAAATGTTTTGGGTCTTCTATGTAAAAGATTTCGTCATCTGTGAATAAGGATAGTATGACTCTTATACATATCCCTTTTATTTTTTTCTCATGCTTGATTGCTCTGGCTAAAGTTTCAAATTCTGTATCGAACAAGAGTGGTGAGAGTGGACACCCTTGTTGAGTTTCTGCAAGTAAGAAATACTTTCATTTTTCCCCATTTACTATGATGTTGGCAGTGAATTTGGCATAAATGACTTTTATTAGTTTGAGGTAAGGTCCCTGTATACCTGTTTTCATCAAGATTTTTATCATGAGGGGATATTGGATGTTGTCAAAGACTTTTTCTGGATCTACTGAGATGATCATGTAATTTTTATCCTAGCTTTTACATGGTGCATTATATTTATTGATTTTTGTATGTTGAGCCATCCTTATATCCCTGGCATGATGCCAACTTGGTCATAAGATCCTTTTAATGATTTGTTGCATTCTGTTTGCCAGTATCTTGTTGAGGATTTTTGTATCTATGCTCATTAAGGAGATTGGCCTATAGTTTTCTTTTTTAGTTAAGGTTTTGTTTGGTTTTAGTGTCAGGGTAATGCTAACTTCCAGAAATGAGTTTGGCAATGCTCCTTTTCTTTCAATTTCATGGAATTTGAAGAGTATTGGCATTAGAACTTCCCTGCCATTCTGGAGTATCTTGCAATGAACCTATCAGGTCCTGGACTTTTCTTAATTGGTAGAGTATTTATTATTGCCTCAATTTCATTGCCTGTTATTGGTCTCCTCAGAGGTTTTATATCTACTTGGTTCAAGTTTCGTTGTTCATGTGTCTAGGAACTTCACCATTCTTTTAAGTTCTCCAATTTATTGGAATATAGTTTTGAAAGTTTCTTATAATCCTTTGGATTTTGGTAATGTCGGTTGTGATTTTACCTGTTTTATTTCTAGTTGCACTGATATAGGTCTTTCTTACCTTCTTTTGGTAGTTTGCCTATGGGTTTATCAATCTTATTTATCTTTTCAGATAACCAACTCTGATTTATTGATTTCTGTCTTACTTTTTAGTCTCAATTGCATTCATTTCTGCTCTAAACTTTATAATTTCTTTCTATTACTTTTGGATTTGGATGGTTCTTGTTTTTTAGGTCCTTGAGAAGCATAATTAAGTTATTTTATAGGATTGCTCTATTCTTTTAATGTGTGTAATCACAGCTCTAAACTTCTCTCAGTTTTCATTCTGTCCCATAGGTTTTGGTATTTTGTACTTCCATTGCCATTTGATTCTGGGTACTTTTAAACTTTTCCCCTGGTTTCTTTTGTGATCCATTTATTAGTCAATAATGCATTATTTAGTCTTCTTGAGTTTTTGTAGTTTCTGTGGTTTCTTTCATTGCTAATTTCTAGTTTCATTCTGCTTTGATGCAGTTTTTTGTATTTATTTAAGAATGGTCTAAGACACGGTCAATTTTGGAAAATGTTCTGTGGATTTCTGAGAAAAAAATGTGTATTCTTTTGTTGGATGAAACATTTTATAGATATCTGATAAGTCCTTTTGTTCCATGGCTTGATTTTTTTTTCTAGTTGACCTATTTCTAAGAGGGGGATTTTAAGTCCCCCACTATGATTGTATTGGTGTCTATCTGTCCTTTTATGTCCAATACTTTTGTTTTATGCAGTTGGATTGTGCCAGTTGTTACCTCTTTCCACTGAATTGTTCCTTTTGTTAGTGTCTTAGTCACTTTCTGGTCACTGATACACAACACTACCACCTTAAGGGAAGAGATTTACTTTGGCTCCTGTTTCAGAAGTTTTAGTCCATGTCAGGCAGGCTGAAACATATAAATGGCATGGTGGAAGGACCTAGGTAGAGAAAAGCTGCTTACTTCATGGTGGTCAGGAAGCAAAGAGAGAAGGAAGGAACCAGGGAGGAAGCTGTACCCTTCCAGGTCATATTTCCAGCAAACTGCCTCCCCTGATAAGGCCCCAATACCTAGCAACAGATCAGCTATAGTGACCCCATGGTCTAATCCTCTTCCCAAAACCCCAACTATGAGCACATGAAACTCTCAGGGGGCATCTAGATATAAACCATAGCATTCAATCTCTGACCCCCAAGACTCATGTGCATCTGTATGCAAAATGCATTTAGTCCATGTCTAATAGTCACCAAAGTCTTAATAGTTCCACCATTGCTGAAAAGTTTGAGACCAAAGCCTCCTCTGACACCCAAGTCAAACACTATCTGTGAGTCCCAGTAAAAATACAAAAGACAATTAAACACTTCCAACATACAGTGGCACAGGATAAACATCCCATTCCCAAAGGGACAAACAGGAGAATAGAAATGAATGGGACCAAAGCAATACCAAAGCACAACAGGGCAAACATTAAATTTTGTAGCTCTGTATCCAGCACCTGAGACAAGTTGTGGTGAGATATGAACACCAAGTAGCTTTGGCATCTCTGACCCTATGGCATTGCCTGCCACAGTCCCCATGGTTTTTCTCTTTGGCAGGCTCCACTCACTACTTGTGGCCTTCCTCAGCAGACATTCCATGTTGCTGACTTCTCCAACTTCCTGGAGTCTCCACTGCACATTTGGTTTCACTCTCATAGTTTCATACAATGCCCTCTTGGGGGCATACTGCCTGGCCTCCCAGACCACCTTCTGAAATCTGGGTGGAAACCTCCCCGACCCCACAATTCTTGCATTCTTCATGCCCATAAAATCACCATCACATGGATGTCATCAAGGTGTGTGGACAACTTGAGCATTAACTGACCCCCCTTGGATCATGACTACAGAGGCCTTCAAGTGTCTGGATGGCTGAACTCTGGGAAACTTCTAGTTCACCTTGGATGAGCTGAACTGCCTGAGGCTCTCTTTGCAAATGAAAGCTTTATAGCTTTGCACCAATGAGCAGGCCAAGGGAGGGGTCTTGCTGAATCCTACAATGCTGACAAAGCATCTTTGCTATTGTCCTGATGCAAAGTACTTGACTCCATTTTAGTGCTAATCTTTCCAGCAAGCAAGCTCTACTCAGCCAAAACTTTATAGGTCCCAACTTGCAGGAGCTTTCTTTCTGGTGAAATTCAAAACTTTTTAAATAGGATTTTTGCTCCTTCTCAATGTAAATCTCACTAAAAGCAGTAAGCAGTTGCCATACTACAACCTGAACATTGGGCTGCCTTGAAATTTCCTCCAGCAAATTAATTAGTTCACCATCCTTAATGCCATTCTCCCACAAAGTCTCAGGATATGAGCAAAATGTAGGCAAATTTTCTGCCACAGCATAACACACATGGCCTGGAGTCTAACTGCCAGTGGAGTCTTTGTTCCCAACTGAAAACTCCTGAACCTGGACTTTACCATTTGTCTCTCTCTTTTTTTTTTTTTGGTACCGGGAATTGAACTCAGGACCTTACACTTGCAAGGCAAGCACAGCACCACTGAGCTAAAATCCCTGGCCCACCATTTGCCTTTTTTTTTATCAGCATCCGTTCTACTAAGCTGTGACCAGAAACTCCCATCAAACTCAGCTTACAGCATTCTAGGGCTGCTTCTCTACCTGACATCTCCAAACCTTTCCAAACACCTCCTGTGGTGTTCGGAACCAATTCCAAAGACTTCTGAACCACATGGTCATGTAATGTCACAGCAATGACACCACTTCTCTGGTAACAAAATCTGCCTTAGTCACTTTCCTTGTTCATGAGACACAATATCTAACACCTACAACTTAATGTAGGAGTTTGTCTTTGCTCACATTTCAGTTCTTTGTTGGATGGCTCCAAAGAAAAAGCAGCGTGACAGAAAGGCATGGTAGAGGAAAAATTCCTCTTATTATGGTGGCCAGGAAGCAGAGGAGCAGGAAGTGTAGGAGAGGGAGATATACCCTTCTTGGACACTCCTTCAGTAACCAACCAGGCCCCACCTCTTAATAGCAAGTCAGTTATAAAACCCCTATGGTCAAGTGTTCTTCTGAAAGCCCTGCCTATGACCACATAAGGCTCTTGAGGGACATCTAGATATAAACCATAACAACCAGTATGTAGTGGCCATCTTTGTCTCTTCTGATCAGTTTTGACTTGCAGTTGCTGTATCTGACAATAAGATAGCTATTCCTCCTTGCTTTTGGGCCCTAGTTTCATTTTCCATCTATGTGCTTTCTTTTGGATGAATTGAGTCTCTTGCAGGCACCATACGGTTGGAATTTTTTTTTTATCCAATTTGCCTGTGCTTGCTTTGACAGCACATATACTAAAATTGGATCCAGTCTTTGCCAGTCTGTGTCTTTTGATTAGGGAGTTCATGATCGCTGGTTACTATCCTGTCTTCTATAGCTGATATTCTGTCCTCACATTGGCTCATTTTGCTGTATATACTTTCAATGGAATTTTTAATCTCCTGGATATCTGTTTGAATCTATTTAATGGATTCCATTTCTTTCCTATGTTGAATGTTCATGGTTTCCATCACTTTCTTAAGCTCCTCTATTTTTTTATCTGTATCTACTTTAGAGTCACTAACCATGTCTTTCATTATAGTCACTGTTACAAATGACACATGAGAGACCAACCTGGATAAAGGCTTTATGTGAAAAAAAGGCTAGATTTATTCTGTCTGGATGCAGGCTGAAATTGTGAATGATATCAGCAGCTAACCAGGAGAAAAACTAAGTTTTTATAGGGTTTGAGAAGGGTGCTATAATCCTAAGGAATCTGAAGTGGAATGTTTATAATTGAGGGTCTAAGGACAGTCAGCACAGATGTGCATATAATACTGGACTCTCTGGCACTGAGGAGATTTTATATCTTGTCCCAAATTTTCTTTATGGCCATCTGTTCTGTTTGTTAAGGATAGCATGGCCTTTTCCTGCTGTTTGCTGAGAACAGCATGTTTGCTGCAAAGGTCTCATTCAGGCCAAGCATGACAGTCATCATCTCTGTAGTTATCTGAGAAACTATTTCTGATTTGATTTTTTTCTATACCTTCATTCATCTGTTTTGTTACTTCTGCTGTTACCACTTCAGAGAGTCCAAGTGGATGGATTTCAAATTGTTCCACCTCATTTCCCCCTGGGTTAGCCTTTAGTGAACTGGAAGTTTGGGATTATATCTAGCTTAATTGTCTTTTCATTTTCTTTTTCTTTTTCTTTTTTTAGTTTAATTCCTGGGTTGATGCTTGTGAGAAGTAGCTTTATTGCTAGTATTTCAGAACCCTTAGGAAATTACTACATATCAGAGATGTCTTCAAGGTGTAGCTGGCTTTTGGGTTTTGAGTCTGTTACAAGAGCTTACCTATTCTATTTATTGGAGATGAGAAGTCGCTGCCTATTTGGCCTACCCCCTAGTTCTCTGGCACGGGCCTAGAGTATTGTTTATGACCCTTAGGCAATCTCAGTCCTGGCATACCAGGAAAAACAACCAATTACAACAATTATGTCACCTTGGCTCAAGCAGTACAGTCAGCAATAACAATAGCATCAAACACAGTCTAGAAAATGACAAACTGTGGTAACTATTAATTTGCCACTTTTAACTGTGTGAACTAGATTTGTGGTTAGATGACAAAATCTAAAACAAACCAGAAAATTGTATATAGTAAATATGCCCTCAGTGTGGGGATTTTACCCTAGGGGGAAAAAATTTAAAAGGGGTTAGGGGGAGAAAAACAGAAATGGAAGAAGAAAAGATTAGAATCAAGGCTGGAGGACAGAGGAAGATTATGCAAACTTTGGGAAACTGGTGAAGAAGATAGGAAGAAAAGAAAGAAGATTATAAAAACAAGAACAGAACGGAACAACAACAAAACTAGAAAGAATGTTCACACTTATATAAAAACAAGAACAAACAATCAGGAAAGAAAGAAAAACTAAAAAAAAAATACAAAAAACTTTTTTTAAATGTCCACTTCAAGTTGTGTCTCTGCTGTCACTGGTAGATAAATTGGGCACACAGAGCCCAGTTCCATATTGATTAATTCCAACCACCCAGCTGTAGATTTATGGCAGGGTACTGGATAATCCCAGCAAGTCTGCACCTTTAATTCTGGAGCTCAGTCTAGTTTCTGGCTATGAGGCTGGAGCCCTCATTTGTTCAGTCTACTGCACTCTGTGTGCCTCTTACAGACTTGAACTTGGCCCCCTTCTGGCTTTAACTTGGCTCTTTGACCTCCTGCCAACTTGAACTTGGTTCTGCCTCACCTTGATGGAGCCAGCCCACAGCTGCTCTGAGTTTCGAGTTCAACTGTCCCTCTCCAAGATGGCTACCAGCCAATCGCCCTCTCTGGGGGGACGTCTGAACCCAAATAACTCACCAGCCACTGCAGTCCACTGCACTGCTCTGTTCCACTAGTGTGATTCTAAGAGGAGGCCTCAGGGTTGCCAGTAGTCACTGTGAAACTGCAGGTTTGAGCTGCCCTTCCCACGTATTGAGTCAGGGCTCAGGGAGAAAATGCCACTTGCCACCTCCTTCTTCATTGAAGTCTCTCTCGTCACTCTCCATGTGGGCTTCAATTCTCGCTTCAGATCCTTGCTGGGTCCCAGGGACACACGTCCCTCCTTCTCCTCCTCACATTGGTATATTCCAGCATCTGGACATCAAATCTCAAGACAGGCTGTTTCTCTGCTGTTCACCACTCTGCCATCTTCCTGGAAGTTAATTGGGGGATTAAGACCATCAATGTTGAAAGTTATTATTATAAAGTATTTACTGAATCCTATCATTGTATTATTTTTCCACTACAGATTCCTCTATTATTTTCTTGTTGTTTAACTACTCTCCCAGTTATATATATATATTTGTCTTTGAGCCATTTTTTTGCTTGTGGCCTTTCTCTGTCTAGGATTCCCTTAAGTGTTTTATGCAATGTAGGTTTAATAGTCATGTATTTCTTTAGAGTTTCTTTGTCAGAGAAAGTCTTCAGCAATTTTGAAGGCTAATTTTGAAGGATATGGAAGTCTGGGTTGACAATTTTCTTTTTTCGTTAATTTTATTGGTACACTTTAGGAATAGGATATACTGACATTCACTATGGGGAATTTCTACCTTTACATACTATATCTTGGTTCTTATTTTTTCACCATTCCCCTGACCTCCCTTCAACCCCTCCTCCCCTCCCTATTTACAAAGACTTTATTTCCATTCTTTCTTTTTCTCATATTTATTCCTTTCCCTTCTTTCCTTTCCCCTGCCCCTCCCACTTTCCATTCCCCTTTGGACCTTTTCTTTCTATTCACATTATCTATTGACAATTAATTTTCTTCACTGTAACTTCTCTTGGCCATCAAATTTTGTGGTTAGAATCTGCTGTTTCTCTGTTACACTTGCCTTTATAGGGTTTTTGCTATTTTTATCTAATAGGTTTTACTATTTTCATTTTCTCTTGAGTTTCTGGAATTTTGATTATGATGTCTTATGGAAAGGGGTTTTTTTTAGTTGTGGCTATATGATTATGTGGTCATATGCCTCTTATAATTAAATATTGAATTTGTTCCCTAAATTTGGAAATTTTTCTGTTGTTTGTAAGTAATTTTTTCTTTTTACCTTTTGAATTGTCTAATTTTTCTTTTGGTCCTATAATTCTGAGGGGTGTTTTGTTTTGTTGAGTCACCTAGCTACTGTTGAATCCAGATTCCATGGTATCTTGTTTTAGGATATTTGTGAGTACATGATTTATTACATCAAACTTGTCTTTAAATTCTGATACAAGTTCTATTACTTTGTTTTCATCCTGGTCAAATCTGCTACTCATGCTTTCCAATGAACTTTTCATATCCTGGGTTTTTGCTTGGTCTCTTTTTATAATTTCTAATTATTTACCAAAATGGCCATTGGTGTCTTCTATTGCCTTATTTAACTCAATCAGCATATCGTTTGTTTCTTTAAGCTTGCTGAACATTTTATTAATTAAATCATTTATCTGTTTATTTAAATCCTCTGTAAGCTCACTAAACATCTGATGAATTTGCTTGTATGTTTATTTTTTGATTGCTTCAAATGTTTTGACTACAGATATTCCTTGTTTAATGACCTTCCTGTTTAACAACTGTTTGGACTTACAGCCAAAGCGTACTTAACGGCACCTGTTAAGATTACGACGAGCTGCTCAGACTTATGACCCATCTTTATATATATATATACACATATATAAATCTATATGTATATAAATATATATATACAGTTCTGTACATCTTGTTTATAAAGCCTCAATGTCTTTTTTGTATAGTACACTTTGTTTATACAGTACTGTAATTTTTGCTGATTATCCTGTACAGTATAGTATTATAGTTTTATGTTTCATTATATATTACAGTACTGCATGTAAGAGTTATACAAATAAAAGAAAAGTTATCAAATTAGAGTTTCCTTTGACCATTTCTTTGTTCTGAATATTGTAATGTACATACTATATACAGTTTCTCATTTATTGATTGATTCATTTAACCTAGTTGCAGGAAAGGGGTTTGGTCATTAAACAATGAATGCCTACATTTGGTTTTGAGTTCTTTGCCTGTAATTTCCTCTATTTCAGTGTCTGTGAGATCAGCTTTTAGGGAGTTAAGGGTTTTTTGGAGGCATCTCATTGCCTTTCTTTCTTATGTTGGTATAGTTTTTGTGCTACATGAAGATCAATTAGGGTTGAAAAACTGTCCTTACTGTGGAGATCTCTTAATTAAATTCTGTTATCCTGTGTTGTATCCTTGGATTTGGTTATGTTTTGGTGTTGATACCCCTCTTCAACTTATTCAACATAATGTTTGAGGGCCTTTTTAGTATCCAACTTTCTTCTTGGGGCTTGATTCCCAGTACCATTCAGAGAGGAGAAAATAAAGTTAACAACATAAAACCAAACCAGATATTGACATACCATAAAAAAAAAATTCAAAGCAACAACAATGCCACATTTAACAATAGAAATCAACAACAGTAATAAAGTCAAAGACAAAACATATTGACACACTTTAAAAAACCAATAAAAAACCCAATAAAAGCTACAACTATACCACCCTTAATAATAGAAAAGAGATCTAAAGTAATAATATAGACATAAAGATAAGCCAAATATTGACATACAGTAGTAAATATCTACTACAAGCAACCATGTCACCATTCACAATAAAAAAGAATTCAGCAATAATAGCATTGAGTGAGCTAAATAGTTAAAATTAATAAAGATTAATAGTAATAATTTTTTTAAAAAACAGGGAAGGAAAAGAGTAAAATTTGAAAAAGAAAGACAAGGAGAGAAAAATGAGATAAAAAATTCAGTTAAAGACTGAAAGAAAGTAAACTGAATTAGGTAGAAGCAACAGAAAAAAACCAGAAGATAAAAATAAGAACAAAAGCAAAAAAAGAAAAAAAGAAAAAACTAAAAACAAACAAAAAGAGAAATGAATCCAAAAACTTCTGTGTTGAAGTGTTTGAGTCAGTAGTTTCTTTCCAGGGCGTGTGGTATTGGAATCCGCCATATATGAGGGAGGGATAGTGAGTCACAAGTAGATCCTATTTTGTTTCCATGACCACTTTTTGCTTTGTGAATGCTGAGTCCTGTCCTGCCTGTCCCACTGGGTGGGGCCCATCAGTGGTGTGTTGTCTGCCTCAGGGCTATATTCACTCCAGTGACTTTTAGTGTTCCTGCCATTCTATGTGCCCTCAGCCACTGCTATCCTCAACTAGCTTTGTGGCCTTTGCTCCAGAGTCCCCTTTGTATATCCCATGATGTGGCAGATGTTCAAGGCAAGGAATATTCTTGATCATACTAGCAGATAGAGAAAGCAAACAGACCGCTGAGTTCTGTCCTGAAATCAGGCAGCAATGGGGGCCAAGCAATCCACTGAACTTAATCCCAGCTCTTTCAGACCCAGCCCCCTCGGAAAACCACATGAAACCTGTCTGGCTTCTCACCACAGAGGGCAAGACCACCATGTTGTCCACAGCTGGAGTTTACCACAGTTTAAACTTCTCTGGCAGTCTGTGTCTAGCCCTCCCCCTTTCCATGACTGTCCCGTGCCTGTCTCCCACCCAGTAACTGCAGTATGATGACCCCCGAAACCCTGGTGTGTGGTTGTTCTGTGACTTCTGATTCCCAGAATAGCTCAGTCTTAAATAATAAACTTTTTCTCAAGATGGCTTCCGATTATAGCACTCCCAAATATGTTGGGTGCTGCAGTGGATTTCTTTTCCAGTGCTAGCTTGCCATGAGGAGGGAGTCACTTTCAGAGTGAAACCTCACACTATATTTGCAGCTTACAATGACCATGGGCTTTTCTAGGGGCTAGTACTGCCATTCATTGTTTATCACTGGGATTGCTGACCTTTTCTGAACTTATTTTCATTGTCAGGTCCTCCTCCTTGGGAGCTGGGGTTAGTGTTTCAGACTCCTTTGTTCTTTTCCTTGTATTATCTTTAGTTTCTCCAGTTTCTCTGTGCTCTTCTAGCATTCCTGTCAGATCTCTTTTGATCCTCGGAGCTCTTTTCTTCTTCACTGCTTTCCAGGTGTCTCAATTTCAGGTCCTGGAGAGGCTATGATTTGCTGCCGACTTTTGTTCATATAATCTCACTAATCTCATTAAATTTAAATTTTTCTCCTTCCTTCCTTCCTTCCTTTCTCTGGTACTGGGGACCAAAGGCATTCTGCCATTGAGCTACATCCCCAGCTTCTTATTTTGTATTTTGGAGACAGGATCTCACTGAATTGCCCAAGAGGAACTTGAATTTGCGATCCCCTTACCTTAGCTTTCTAGACACGGTGTCAGCAAGATGACTATTATAGTCTGAACATTTCTGTCCCCCAGAAATTCATATATTCAAGCCTAGTCTCTGATGTGATAGCACACACATATGCATGTGTATTTGTGTGTGTGTGTGTGTGTGTATGTGTGTGTGTTGCCGGAGATTGAACCCAAGCCTTACCCATGCTAAGCATGTGGTTTACCACTGAATGCATTCTTAACTGAATACTGTACACTTGAATATTAGTAAGTTAATTTCTAGTGTTCTCATCATAAAAAATGTTATATTTTAAATATAAAATAAAAATATTGCTTAACACATATTTTAAATAATAATTACTTTCAAAGTAAAACATTGATTTTTTAAAATGTTTACCCTTTATGATTAATATCAGGCATTTTACAATAAAAAAAGGAAATGACTTCTTTTACAAAAGGATGCCTCAAAGAAATGATCCAATGGATATGAATCGAGAGGTAAGTGTCAACACTTTCAATTTTATAGCTCAGAATGTTTGTGGTTTTATGTATCATTTTTCATTTGACAAAGTTTTCCATTTACAGATTTTGTTTCTTCTATTAGTTTTGGTATTTACTTATTTTGATTACTTTAATAAGTTTTAAATCTATTTACCAACATCAATGTATGAGAAGCCTCATATCTTGTCATACATGTCTACATGAGTAGGCAAGTGTTTCCAGCCTTATAGTACAATTGCTTGTAAAAGTTTCCCTCTTTCTTTCCATTACCCCTCATCCTAATGTAATCCATTATATTATTTAGGTTCTAAATGGATGTTGGACAAAAGTGAGAAAAGATGATACAAACAATATTAGTAACATGTATTATTTTAAAATAATGTTTTTGCAACCATTATATCCCTAGGACATTGTTTTTATTTTATTAATTATTTACTGAAGATCTATGAATACCATTACCAAAAAATGATGTGAATAGTATATTGATTATCCCAATTTAGCCCACTGTCCTGGAAATTTCCATCTTTAGTTACATAGCACCTGTGTTTGACATAAACATTTAAATCAAATCTTTTATTGAATAGATGTGGCTCCTATATGAAATACCTAGTACTTACTCCTGACCACAATTGGTACTTTTTCCTGTATTTCTCTACCTAGTGTAATTGCAGAGATTTGGCTTTCTTTCCTATTTATTCTACTTACTAAGTGTATATATGACTTTGAGCAAGTCACTTTCCTTTCTTTTAGGCTTAGTTTTCTTTACCTGAAAATGAAAGGATTAGAATGAAGGAGAGCTATGAAATGTCAAAGAGATGTAAGCACTATGGTGCAGTGGTTAATGACAGGGGGTTTTGATTCATACTTGGAAAGAATAAGTTCTGCCACTTAATACCACAGTTCATCAGTTCTAACACACACTTGGTTTTTTTCAGGTTTCACTTTCTCTGAGATCAGGAAATGTCTTACATTCAATGCTATACCGTAGTTAAAGTGACATTGTTTTATATCTTTTCAGTGCTATTTATAATGATAGTGTGTGTATATTATAATCATGATGTTTTAGATTTGATGAAACATGGTAGCTGAGGAACCTTGGGGTGAGGAACCATGGTAGCTGAGGAACAGTCTCTTTGAGTCTGTTTTCTTAACTATGAAATGGAAATTAGATTACTGTGATGATTAATTGAAATATGTGTAAGCTTCTTAGGACGAAGACTGGATTGTAGTAAGCATTCTATAAATAGAACTTATTTCATGATTATGATTATATCAAATTATTCATTATAATCACTAAATTTTTGTATCAATATGATTATTATTTTTTTTTTTGGTACCAGAGATCGAACTCGGGTCCTTGCGCTTGCACAGCAGGTGGCGAAACCACTGAGCTAAATCCCTGGCCCAATATGATTACTTTTTAAATGCATACTTTTTAAAGTTCTAATATTTTAATTGACTTTATATGATTCATATTTTTAACATTTTGACATGTTTATGATTCATTTTTTAAATTCATATTTTAATCATTTTATATGATTCATATTTAAAACATGTTCATTATTCAAGTGATTTCCAGTTTGTAGTGAGAAGTTCCCATGGGAATATGGGGGCAAACATGAGTACTGTTTAATTGGAAACAAAATCCCTAATAAGCTTCCAGATAGGCATTTCTATTTGCCCATTCATTTCTTAAATCTGCCTTTAGCCTTACCATTCTACTAATTTTGTTCTCAATGATATTTATTCCCTATCAAATTTGGTGACCTTTTATTAATCATCTTTTTCCTTTCTTCCACTTCTTTGTAGTATTTTATTTATTTGTTCAACATTTACTAAGCTCTTATTGTGGTATTGAAATATAGTATGTACTCAAGAAAGTCTTTGCTCTCAGGAATAAGTAAAACATAGCTTAAAAACTGAAATAGAGAGGGGCTAGGGATGTGGCTCAGTGGTAGGGCACTTGCCTAGCCCTAGGTTCCACCCTCAGCATAAGGAAGAAAAAACACTGAGATAGAGGTATGTTCAAGGTACCATGGCTGCATAGGAGCAGGGATTCTGAACCATTTAGAAAGGTCAGGAAAAACTTCCTAGAGAATATAGTATTTGAGTTGAGTCCTACAGGCTGAATAGAGTAAGCAAAGCAGAAAAGGTTGAAAAGGCATTCTAGTCAGAGGCACAGCAGTGAAAGATAGCCTGGCATATTTGGTAAGCTACAGTTAGCTGAGTTTGTCCTCAATGCAAAGGTTTTCAAACTGTGCTTTGCAGAGTCCTAAGGCTATGAAATGATAGATGCTTCTTAGGCTGATGAAGGAAGATTAGCTTTTAAATATTTTGCATATTGAGATACAAAATAAGATTGTGTTAGAATTAGGGAGTCTTCCACTTTAAAACATAATTTGAAAAATCACTGAGCTCAAGGATAAAATGCATAGGCAGAACTATTGAGAGATGAGTGTGGAGTAGTGGAGGGTCAGGAGCCCTATCATGTAGTGCCTGTGTGTCATGCTGGAGTACAAATTCCATATTGAAAGCAATGTAGAACTACTGAAAAACTTTACTGAGGGAAATGACATTAACCAATTTATTTTAGGAGCAATTACATTGACCTGGGGTGTAGTCCAGTGGCAGAGCACCTGCTTAGCAACCACAAGGCCCCAGGTTCCATCCCCAACACTGCAAACAAATAAAAATATTTAAAAAAAGAAAAGAAAAGAAAAGAAAGAAAGAATACATACCTTTAGCCTAAATACCTTTTCCCCAATAGTTTCCTATTCTAATTTCTGTCCTCATTTCCCCATTTCTTTGGCTCCTATTCTCATTTCACCCACTCTTCCTTCTCTATTCTGTAGTTAAACTCCTTGGTAATTTGGCATAATTTCCACTGGTTCCCATATAAATTGTATTTCCATTTTAGTTGCATTCTCAGTAAAGACTGTTAACTTTACTATACTGCTAGTATAGTATGGGTACAGCAAGCTCTATTTAACTTATGGAGACATTGCTATTGGGCACATATCCACCCTGGATTTAAAGCTGCCTTCAGCAACATGTTTACCTGAAAACACTAATATATGTTTCCAACCTAAACATGAACTTTCCAACAAAAGAATATTTGAACTGTAAACGTTATAAATCTTTTGGTTCTATAGACTTCCTTGTTGCTATCACATTATTTGTAGGGTGAATCCAGGCACTCAGTCATGCTAGACAAGCACTCTACCATTGACCTACATACCTTTATCTTTTTATTTTTTATGTTGAGACAGGGTCTTGCTAAGTTGCTCAGGCTGATCTCAAACTTTTGATCCTCCTGTCTCAGCTTCCCAATGCCTGGCAATTGTAGAGTTCTTATCACCAAATCCACTTAGATAACTATATAACTATTGCTAGAACTTTATATAAAAATAGCTGTACTATGCAAAACACCAGCTACATATAATTGGATGCACTGCAACCAGTTCAGTTATGGAATAATCTGGGCCAATTAACACTTGAGTGAAGTGCTTTAATCATGCTTTGGTCTGTTTCATTGGCCACATGTAGGTGTAACTTATGTTGTCACTTACAAAGTAATTACAAGAGTAAAATTAAAGTTAATTATTGAAAAAATATCTAACTTTCACTTGAAATATTTGATTGACATAGAAGTGACACTTTCTAAAATTAAATTTTGGGAATAATAGTTTTCCACCTCTCTTAGCTGTCTTGAATACAGTCAAGGTCTCATCTTTGTTATAAATTAAGATTTTGAGGCCACCCTTTGTGAATTTTATCTACAACTATGATCTTTTCCCTGCATCCATAAATCAGTGTTTGGACCCAGGCCACATCAATACCCTACAGACTTTTCTTCTGAGTCACTGCTAGGTATAAGACCTTGGGGGAGGGCCGGGGATTTAGCTCAGTGGTTCCACGGCTTGCTTTGCAAGCACAAGGTCCCGAGTTTGATCTCTGGTACCAAAAAATAAATAAATAAATAAGACCTTGGGGGAAGTCATTTGACTTGTCTGAGTTGCAGTTTCCTTACACTTTATGAGAGATGGTTAGACTTCTTGATCTCTGTTTGCTGGCATTGTATTCTTGAATTTGTGATTTAAGACGAAAAAAATCAGAAATTGAGTCTTAGAAGCAAGCAAAAAGAATATTGTCACTGAAAATGTACAGTCAATTTTAAATATAGCCAATAAGCACTTTGTGCTGAGTAAAGATGGTTTTTGCATGATTTATCTCAATTTTTTTTTCATTTAGATAACACTGGAAGATGAGTATAACTCCTATGAAACCAAAAGAAGTTATACAAGGTAATTGCAGATAGACATCTTTACAACTAATTTAGTTATACTTAAGAGAAGATGAGAAAAAAGTTGTAACCTTCAGCAGGAGGTCTTAGAATCTGACTTTAAACAATTTTTAACAACTTTTGTAAAAAGATCTTAATGCAGAATCAGAAAATTCTTAATTAAAACTGGATTGGTTTTGTTTTTATTTTTGAGAGTTCCATGCATCACTTTTCTATGGTAAGTATAAATGTCTTGATGTACTCTTGTGTCCTTCCTGCTTAAAGTACACAGGAATTGTCATCCTGAAGAATTCAGTGCTGTCAAGATGTTTCCTCATTTTCATTCTTAAGATTAAAAACTCCTCGCTCTTTTAATAATTGTGTATACTACTATTCCAAATGGTTTTTGCTTCAATACTGGAGGTCTTTGCCCAGTGATGATGTTGGGGTGAAAAAAATAATTTGTTCTCAACCCTTTTTTAGTTCTTAGTGGGGATAAACCCTCGTAACAGAAGACAGAGAAATACAAACAAGTTTACTAACATGTATACCTTCTGCGTATATGAGAGATGCTCAAGGAAATATTTAAGAGTAGGTCTTGAAGCATTGTGTTAGGCTGCACGCTTAAATACCATCCTCCCTGAAACAAAGAAAGGAGGGTGTGGGGAAAGGCCTGTATAGGAGAGAGTCCTGAAGAGCAAGGTAAAAGAGAGCAGGATTCAGTGCTCATCTTTCTCTTCCTAGAGCAGAAAGGGAGACAGTCTTACAAATGGAGATTTCCCTTAAAGATGTAAATTTCTTTTACAAAAGGGTAACTTCTACTCTGTTTTCAAAGCTTTTCCTGTCTCATGTTTCTCAAAATAATTAGCTCAGAATAATCTTTATGAAAAAGAGGCATATTTCTGATGGCATCTTCTGGTATTCTACAGTCATTTTCAAGAGCATCTATGCAGCCTGAAAAGGGAAAAATGGTGTTATAATCCTCTTGAAATGGGCCTAACCAAAGGCACCTGTGAAAAGTGTTGAAAGTATGATGGATCTAGAAGCAGATTAATAAAAATAGCTAACATTTACTGAGTGCTTATTATGTGTGCTAAGCACTGTACTCTTACTTTTGTAATTTAATTTAACCCCAGCAATCCTGTGCAGTCAGTATAAACATTTCCGTATTACAGATAAACTAAAGCTCAAGAGGTTTTGTTTTGTTTTGCCTGCTGCATTGGGGATCAAATCCAGGGCCTCTACCATTGAGCTATACCCCTGTTTTAACTTCCCCAAAGCCAATGTCACGTAACATAAAGCGCTAGAAGCAGTATCTGAATTGAGTTTGTGTTTCTACAGAACCTGCGGGCTTTCTACTCTTTCATGTTGTCTCTCCACAACTACCAGAATAGGTTCAGTTCCTGAAAAGCGTAGTGTATTCATTTTCTGCTGCTGTTTAAATTACTGTATCTGAACACAATGGGTTCACATCTTAGTAAGTGAAAAGCCAATAAGCACAACCAGGAGATAAAAGAGAGAGAAATGTATCACTTGCAGCAAGTAATGACAGCATTGTACCTTGTGGAGGCAGGTACATTTTTGAGCTTCCTTAGTTCGAGGTCATATATCATATGTTCAAAAAAATGACAGATGCTAATGCCTGTAGATGGGGAATTTAGTGTTATAAGGAGCATGGTTTACTCTAGGTGATCTTAAAAAAAAAAAGAGTCAGACTGGGGCCGGGAATTTAGCTCAGTGGTTCTGCCGCCTGCCGCGCAAGGTCCCAAGTTCAATCCCCAGTACAAAAAAAAAAAAAAAAAAGAGTCAGAGTGACCTGGTAGTTTTTGCTGGTTCCTTGTTTCTACAAAGGGTCTTAGCTGAAGGAACAACCACAAAAAGGCTGAAGGCATAACAGTCATTTAAAGAGTCATCATCTCTGCCGCACTCCTTAAGTATAGTTTGTCCCTAAATGCACCTGGCTAGGGACTAATATTACCATAAAAAACAATTTAAAACAGCACTTATTTATCTCACATTTCTGTGGGTCAAATGCCCAGATGGACTTGGCTGGATCTCTACCTAGAGTTTCAAAGAGATGAAATGGACATGGTGGCCAGGCTGCTCTTTTATCCGGAAACACTGGGGAAGAATTTGCTTCCAAGCTCATTCTAGTGTTAGACAGAACCCAATTCCTTTGCTGCCTGTCACTCAGAAGCCATTCTTTTTCCAGAGGCAGCTTGAATTCCTGCTCCTGTGTCCTTCTCTATCTTCAAACCAACAAGAGCATGTCACGTCCTTCTAATTCTGAACCATTCTGACTTCTGCTGCTTTTATCATATGATTAGATTAGGCCAAACCAGGCTTATATTATTAAAGGAAACAAAGAAAAGAAAAGAAAAACTATAACTAAAAATTAACATCATAGGGCTGGGATGTAACTCAGTGGCAGAACACTTCCCTTGCATGCACGAGGCCCTGGGGTTCCATCCTCAGCACCCGAAGGACAAAAAGAAACTAACATTTGGTTAATTAGTCAGAGCACTCTCTCCTTTTTTTTTCTTAGTAGTAACAATATTTATAACCAGAACAAAAATAAATTTTAAAAATACTTATTTAAAGTCACTAACTGCAGCAACTGAACTGAGAATATCGAGATAGCTACACAGCTTTTGTATTTGTGTTGTGCTGTGCCTCTGACACAGTGGGACTATAGGTGATAGACATTCCTTCCAACTATTAGCCAACCATTAAAAATTTAAAAACAAAAACTTCTATACTGTTTATTTACATGAAGAGCTGTTATAATAAGATAAAGCAAGAGCCAGACCCACTAGCAATCATTCAGTAGGCCCTTAGAGACCATACCTTTGTAATGTGACTGAGTGAAAATTATGGAACACTAGACTGCTTTTCATATTAATTTCTAAGTACCTATGTGCTGCACCTATTTTTTTTTTTGTACCGGGGATGGAACTCTGGTCCTTGCGCTTGGGAGGCAGGAGGCAGAACCACTGAGCTAAATCCCTGGCTGCAGCTGTTTTTTACAATGTTTGTTTAATTTATGGTTCTGAAGAGCAAACCCAGGCCTCCCATATACTAGGCAAATGATCTACCACTGAGCTCCAGCTCCAGCACCTCCAGCTACTTTTTTGATAACAATTTTATGAAGATATAATTAACAACATTTTAAAAATAATTTTTGTGTGGTGCTGGAGATTGAACCCAGGGCTTGTGCATGTTAGGCAAGCAGTCTAGCACTGAGTTACACGTTCAGCCAGATATATGTTTTATACCATAAAGTTCACCAAGTTCACAATTCAGTGGCTTTTGTTTTTTATTTTTGCAGTGCTGAGAGTCAAACCTAGGGCCTCGTTCATACCAGGCGGGGGACTACTACTGAGCTACAAGGTGTCAATGGCTTTTGGCATATTAACAGAGTTTTACAACTATCACCATAATCTAATTTTAAAACATTTTCACCATTCTCGAAAGAAACTTCATGCTCCTTAATAATGGCTCCCCATTCTGTCCATTCGCTCCCCTTCATCACTTGACCCCATCCCAAGGCAATCATAAATCAATTTTCTCTCTGTATGGAAGCTCTGGATACTTTTGTTCCAAAGCGCTTATAGACATAGCCATACTTAAATCAGAGTAAAGCTGCTTTGGCATTTAAACAGTAAAATAACACATCTAGGAATTTTGAAGTAATGATATAAAAAAGCTAGGGACTGGATCAACAACAGAACACAACCTTAGCACAAATGAGGCCCTGGGTTCAATCCCCAGCACCAAACAGACGAAAAAGCAGCCCAGATTTTATGTGCATGTGATTCTTAAATGCTTCCAAATTTGAAATCATACTACTAAAGGACTATTGAAGATTCTTGAGTATACCTTCTTCATTTTACAGTTGATACAAATGAGACCTAGACAGGTTAAGTTGAATGGCCCAAAAGTTGTCATCTAATTAGTGGCTATCATATACATTTTACTAAACATCATGCTTAATTGACAGATATGTGAGCCATGGAGAGAAAATCTTGTTTCTAAAGAATAGAAATGTTGGGGAGGATTCTCTGTACCAGCCCAAAGGAGTATACTTGAAATTCAACTATCAAGCACTGGGAAATAAGGTAAATGGAATAGAATTGCACCATAAGCTTGTTCACTAAATGTTAAAGAATTTGTGTCTATTTTAGACCTACTTGGTATATATAAGAGTATTATGTACAGGAAAAAATGTGGTTAACCAGAGTCTGCCTGAAATCCTCAATATACAAGAAATCTCTTGCCTGTATTCTTCCTTTGTAAAAGACACAAAGGTTAACAAATAAACTAACCTTGATTACTTACTTTATTATTTTTTCTTTTTTCAGCACTGGGGATTGGACCCAGGGACTTCACTCTGAGTTAAATCCCCAGCTCTTTTTCATTTTTTTAAATTTTGAGACAGAGTCTCACTAAGTCACTAAATTGATTAGGCTGAGCTTGAATTTAAGACCCTCCTGGCTCAGCCTCCCAGAGAGCTGAGATTACAGGTCTGCACCACCTCACTGATTACTTCCTTTTCAAAATGAACTTCAAGTTGAACATGGATTTAGCTCAAGCTCCTATACATTTACGTATGTGGATGCCTAAGGCTCAATGTGATTTATTTATTTATTTATTTATTTATTTATTTATGGTACCAGGAATCGAACTCAGGACCTTGCACTTGCCAAGCAGTTGCGATTCCATTGAGCTAAATCCCCAGCCCTTTTTTTGCTTTTTTTTTCCAGTACCAGGGATTGAACTCAGGACCTTGTGCTTACCAGGCAGGCATGGCACCACTGAGCTACATCCCCAGCCCTCAATGTGATTCTCACTTGTCAAGGAGACAGCTATTTATCAGACCATATACTAAAGGAAGAAAGTGTGCTAATATATTTTTAAAGATTTTCACAGGGAAAGAATTTTCTGCTAATCTTCAATTAGTGACAGGTTGAATTAATCAGTGTCTACTGTTCCATCCATGTTGTGATTAACTGTACTATGCATAAAAGTATATAACCTATAAATGGAAACTAGGCAATAAATACTAATAAATACAGACTACCTGTGCCTCAGAGCAGTACTAATCTGGTTTCTGATTTAGCTTTTGGGGAGGTGTTGAAAAGGGTATATCTCTTTTTCTTTTCTTTTTCTTTCTTTTTTTTTTTTTGATACTGGGGATCAAACTTGGACCTTGCGCTTGCGAGGCAGGAGGTGGCACCAGCAAGCTAAATCCCCAGCCCTGAAAAGGGTATGTCTTAAAACCTGGGCTCAACTGAAAGTTAAGTTTGGGCAATCTTTGAGGTATTCTAGTTGTAGACTAGTAACAGCAATTGGAAGCCACTTGGCCCTAGGATTATCTTCCGAAGACAGATCACTAAACCTCTAGGGATAGTTCAGGCATTTGCTCTCCACTGCATAGAAGTAAGTCTGACCCTCATTCCACTGTGGAACCTTACCCTCTTACTCTGCTGGGTAATGTGTTCTTCCCTGCATTAAAGTTTTTTTTTCCTGTTACTAAGGATTAAACCTAGGGAACCCTGAGCTACATCCCCTGTCATTTTTATTTTGTTATATTTTATTTTGAGACAGGTTCTTACTAAATTGTTCAGGCTGGCCTCAAACTTGTGAACCCCCTACCTGTAATCCTGAGTAGCTGGGATTATGGGCATAAAACTCAGTGTCTGGCTTATTAAATTGATTCCACCATTTAGCCTGTAAGAACCAAGAGGTGGCCTCAGTAGTACACCTGCAATCAGGCAAAGTACTCATGCTTTTAAGGTCACAGAAAAACACTCTGTGCAGTTTTTTCAAGCTGACAGAGGCTTCAGCCTCTCCTTCAGAGTCTTTTCCAACTATCCCATGTCTTTTTAGTAACCAGATTTCATGAGTCTTTTGTAAGTTTGATAACTTCCCGAAGTAATGTTTTTATCTCCTTAACAGACTAAGCTTTCGCTCAACGACAGATTCTCTAAACTGGAAGCTATGAGAAAACCAAGAGTTTTCCTCAACAACTGAAGACCAGAATGTTCTTTCCTAGTGAATTATGTTCAAGAGCATATGCTTGTTCTTTCAATAGTTACTCTCTTACTGTTCTTGTTAAAGTATTTTTCTCTATGTAAGTTTTAATGTAATCTGCCAAAATTAAGCAATTAAATAAATGTTTAGCTTTGTTTGCATAAAATAATAGGAAAGAAAGCAACAATGGAAATGATTTCAAATGACAGATGTTAGGAAAATAGCTTTTTCAAAACTAAATGTCTTTTCAATGTTAGAGAATTTGTTTCTTTGATTTTATTGGCCTAAAACCTGCATGACTCCTAAGAAGCCTCCATTTTATCAGTATAACAAAGTAGTTGATAAGTATCTTTTATCTATGCCACAAGTCAGTCTGTAACTTTGACTTCTAATCTTTGGCTATTAAAATTTTACATTTGTGTGCTAGCTTTTACATTTTTATAGGAATCTGTAGCTTTACTTTTGAGATGGATTTATAAGAATTTAAAATTTCTCTGTCATTTTTTTGTGAACAAGTGAAACAAATAAAGCTTGAATATAAATGTGATTCTTTTCCATCCATTGATACTTGCGGCTCAAAGTAATAGAGATCCTGCTACAGACAAATTACCAAAGTGTAATTTGGAGCTCAATTCCTGTGTCCAGCTAAGCCTGTTGTTGGAGTGCACTGAAAATGGTGAGTTTGTCATTATCTGGCACTTGCATGGAAGACTGGTATTTTCTAACCTAATTTAATAAATTCTGTACTCACATTTAATAGTTACTTATACAAGGAAAATGTAATATAGAGATAGAGGAAAACTTGGAGTCTAGTCTGGCACTCATTTCTAAACCAAAACTGTAAAGACTCGTAACACTGTGCTGAGAGGCAAAATGACTGTCAGTTTGATTTAAGGTCTGTGGACTTTGCTGCAAAGTCTTAATCTTTTTTTTTTTTTTTACCTTTCTTTCTTTCTTTCTTTTTGGTACCAGGGATCGAACTCAGGATCTTGCACTTGCAAGGCAGGCCCAGCGCCACTGAACTAAATCCCCAGCCCTGCAAAATCCTAATCTTGAAGGGAGAGGAAGATAATGTGTTCCATGTATCCTGATGTCATTTGTATGAAATGATTTTTTGTTTGTTTGGCAGTGCTGTCACCAGGTGGGGTCTGAGAGGTTCCTGAAGCCGAAATAAGGAACCTAACCCACCCTTTTTGTAGAATAAGTTTGCAGGTTCACTGACTCTTGTTGCTAAAAAAGATTTTCAGGACTAGTCAGTAAGTGGCATGGGAAGGGTTTTATTAGGCAGAAATTAAAAGATACACAAAGAAAGTGTGGGAACTCAGGAGAGAGGTGCTATTTCCTGGAACAAGGAACATTATTATTCATATCATTTCTCTTGAGGGGGTGGAAACTCCAGGAAAAGGTGGTCCACCCCCTGGAAGGGTAGTTGCTCATTTTCTAGGTATGGGTCCAGTTTTTTTTTTAACAGTTAATTTAAACATTCTTTGTATTCTCTCAACCTGTTCCTTTATCTTTGGATCAAGTTTTTGCTCTTTACTTTCTCAATTAAGCCAATTCATGGACTATTCCTGAGGAATTTCAGCTGTGGTGGGTCTGGAAGGAAAGGAACCTAAATTTATCCAAGGGAATATTGATATGGATCGCCTTGGATAACTTTGACTGAGGCTGGAAAATTATAGTCTTTTTAAAAGTACAATTTTAAGTTATGATTTCCTTGTCTCCTTTCTATCTATCTTTTCTTTTGATTTTGTTTTTTCTCTTCTACTTTATCCCCCCACCCCAGACTTTGATCCTTCATTCTTAAGGGAGTGCAGAAGGCCCAAGTGTTCTCCTTTGTATAACTGTTCTCCTTTGTATGAGGAGGGGTGCTGATTCTACCTACCCAGGGATCAAAAGTCTCATCCTGACTGATCTAAAGGAGATAAGGAAAGATGGGTTTTGCTGTTTAATGAATGATAATCTTTTGTTAGTTTGGAAAAGAGGACAGAGTTATTACCATTACACATGAGCTTTATTTTATAACCTTTCTAAACAGGCCAGGGCCAGAAATTAACAGTAAAATATTGATAAATAGTGGCATCAAAAAATGGTGGAAGTCAGCAACATTTGGCATAAGCCTTTCGTCTTTAATATTAACCTCTATTTGTTTTGAGGTGCTTCCCCAAATATAACAGGTGAATTTTAAGAGTATATAGGCTCCTTTCGATTCCCGGTACCAAAAATAAATAAATAAATAAATAAATAAATAAATAAAGAGTATATAGGCTCCTTCCTGTTCTGTCATAAGAAGTCTAATATCCTCTTATTTTAATCAGAACAATGGCAAATGAATACACTAAATAAAGATATCTATTTTTTTGACCATTGGGTCATTACAGTTTTTATTCTAGGGCTCTATTTTGAAGACCTAAAGACATTTATAATGACTGGCTCTAGGTAATATAAATATATGAAGTCTGAAACAGATAACAGAAAGTTTATAGCACAAAAGCAATAATGTAACTAGAGTATTTATATCACCATTTTTAATTTATAGGCACACCTATTTAAGAAGCTAAATCTTTATTGAAGAAGTACTTGAAAGTATACTCAAATAACAATGGGAATATACTAAAAGAGGTTGAAGGACACATTTTTGGCATAGCTAGTGAGATTGATAATAAAATCTTTATTTTCTTTTTTTTGTACCAGGATTGAACTCGATAATAAAAACTTTATGACTATAAATTGTAAGTGTAGCTGGAGACTCCTAGCAAGTGCTAGTACCAGTGTCTAGGGCCCTCTTTTAATATCTAGCCTAGTTTATATCTAATATTATTTCTCTATATAATTTTGGTTGGAGGAGAAAGGGAGAGGGAGGAGGAGGAGGAGGAGAAAAAAAGGAAGAGAAAGAAAGAAAAAAAGAAAGAAAATTACACATGAATAAGAGTTGTATCTACCTCTCTCCATATTTATTTTTTGTCACTAAGATTTCTTCCACAGCAGTGCTCTCCTCAGTATCCAATTCCTCATTGCTGGACAGTCAGGCTGTTTACAGTTTGAGTTTTTGTAAGTTATGTTTATGATGAGGTTCCATGTATTGTACTTATATCTTCATAGTACATCCCTAATTCATTCCATATGATAATTTTCTAGAAGTAAATTGCAAAATCAGATAATATACATTTAGAATGTTACACATATTGATAAATTGCTGTGCAGAAAGGTGTTACCATTTGACATCCTCACTATGAGGAAAGGTTTGTTTTCTCACATCCTCATTGACAGAATATGATTTGGAAATTGTTTTCAGTGTCTTGCTTGCTGATGTGTCATAGCTGATAAAAAAGAAACAGCATATGGTAATGAACTCAGCAGTATGTTCCAAGCTCTAAATGTTCTCTTTTCTATATTAAACAGCAGCGTTATAACTCAGAACTCTCTTCTTCTCTATCCTGAATATTATTAGAAGTATAGGAACACAAGCCATCAATTTGGACAATGCCAAAAGTTAAGCACTTTACCGTTGGCAGTTTGTGAATAATGAATCAGGACATTTTTGCCTCATTTGGCACCAGTCGTAGTATTAATTTTTCAAGTGTGGTCTTCAGGCCAGCATTATCAACATCACCTGGGGACTTGAACATTCTTGGGCCTCACCTCAGACCTCTTGAATCAGAAATTCTGGGTGTGGGCCCCAGCAATCTGTTTTTTAACAAAATTTCAGAGAACTGTGATGTATACTGAATTCTGATATTATATGCTACTATTTCTTAGTGTTAACTAAAATTTCGATCTCAGATCAAGTGAAATTAAAGTGCCTGTCTGCCCCCGCTTCACCTATCTCAGTCTTTCTGTTTCTTATTTTTTGGTGCTGAGGATTGCACCTTGCTATTCGTTGCACCACTGAGCTATACCCCTAGCCTTTGCTTTAATGATTTCTCTTTCTGAGATCTCTTTCCTTCCTTTGCTGACTGAATCCCATCCATCCTTCAAGCTGCAACTCTCTTATATTAAATGGATTGAAATAAGGGGAAACTACAAAGTGCTCTGTGTGGGTTGGCCCCTTTATGATTTGATCCCTGGTTGTATTCCTCTAGCTGCATCCCCAGGCTTTTGCTATTTCATCCCAAGTGCCTAAAAAAATGCCTGGTACGTAGAAGGTTCTCAATAATTATTTGTTGAGTGAAACCCAATGAATCTTGAATGAAAGAGCATTGCAGTGGGTTGAGGGCGTGGCTCAGTGATAAGTTGCTTGCCCAGCATGCACACACACACACACACACACACACACACACACACACACACCCACACACCCCAAAGATTGGAAAAATGCAATAATGTTTTAGAATTTGGGAGCTGGAGGAAACTTTATTTTCTCATATTGATTTTTCCATACTATAAAATTTTGAGATAATCCTGTTTTACTGATATCAAAAAAATAAGCACATTTGTGGGCAAAATAACAACACAAACTAAGTTACTTTTTTGGTTTATGCATCTAATGCCTTAGTTATGTGAGGTTTTTGCTTGTGTTTCTGGCCACTTTTCCTGCTCCCGCTGAGTGCTGTCCAGGAGCCAGCAGATGGCAGCATTCAACTTCCAGAAACCACCCCACATACTGCGTTAGAAGAAAGAAAAGAAAAAGGAAAAAAAAAAACCTTACAGTTAAACAACTTGTAAAGTATTTGAATACTCCAGAAAATGAAATGGACATTTATTTGAAGCTGGAAAGCATTTTGTCCCTACAGCAGTTTCCCAGTTTAATTCGGACATGATCTTCAGGCTATTTTAACAACTAATCTTGAAAGTTCACTAGTAAATAGGAATGGTGACATATTTCCACATGTCTTGGAGCCCTCCTTGGCAGTTGTAGTTAAGATCAGCCTTTTGCGAAGATGTTTAGGCAGCTGCTTGCAAAGAGTCTCTTTAAGACCTCTGAATAATTCCTCTCCCATCCCACAGCATTAACCAATGCTCCCCCAAGCCACTTTCCCTTGCCAGATAATTGGGGCACATTAAACATTTGTTCCCTTTTAAAATTCAAATATCCCTAGAGGAATCTAAATAGTCATAGAATTTTAATGTTGAAAAGTAATAAAATATTTTTTTCCTCTTTTCTTTTTAAGGGAAAGAAGTCTGAGACTAAGGACTTAAATGACTTCTTCATGGTTATATAGCTAGTTAGTGGTGAAGCTAAGTAAAACATGACCTAGGTCTCCTACCTTCAGCCCAATGTGGGATTTATGTTTGTGTTTTGCTATATCACACTACCTTTCTTTATGAATATATATCTTGCAATACTGTGTTGTTTGAGAGTATGCTTGTTTACTCTTAAAATATTCCAGCATCAGTAACTCATTCCATTGAATATTTTACAATGTAATCATATATAAAATATGATTATGTATAAATACATAACTACATGTAAATATATGCAAACAAAATAGAGTTAATATACAAATAACATATGAAAGTTTCATAATAATAAAGTTTTAAAAGAGTATACTTTATTATAACTTGGTTTGAATAAGTATACTAGAATCCTGTGAAATCATATCCAGACTAAAGAACCAAGGAAGGAACATAAAGTAAGAGCGGAAAAATGGGAGAGGTTGAAGATGAGGACAAACTTTTGATGGTCCTAAAAGTATCTGGAAGCAATATACCTCTTAGCTCCCTATAAAACCCCCCAATATTTAACTTCCTCTTGGGTTTTCTGGAAGAGATGGTAAAGGAAGCCTCAGGTCAAGGTAAGCCCTGTGGTGCTGACCTCATCATTTCTGACATTGAGCAGCACCACCATTCCTCAGAGCTTCTAGAGCCACCAGTTTTGAAATGAGACCGAAGTCTCAGCAAACAGCCATGCACTCCAATACAGTTTCCCCGTGGCTTGAGTGTACCTAAGGAACATGCTGTGTGCTATACCATGGCTACCTTAGGCTTGTATTTGGGGGTAACAGCACAAGGAATGGTAGACCAAAGTTTAAATCCCATCTTTACCATTTCTTAAATGTGTGTAATCTTGATTATTTCTAGTTCTCAACTTCCCTGTATATAAAATTGTTGTAAGAATTAACTACAACAAGAAAGTATTACTACACTGTCTGGCACATAATAAGTATTCAATATATGTGAGTAGCAAGGTCAATAGAGAGGTAGGTGGAGAAGTTAAGGAATAATATATTTGTGATATTATTGAAGTTTTGCCTACTAGGGATTCACATTCTTCCTATTCAAGTTGCTAGTCATTTCTGTACCCATTGCCTCAGTGGCATATGACTATCATAAGGCATAAACGGTGGGATTTTTTTGACTTTGCAGGACAAAATCTTGAGTCAGTACTCTGCTAGAGGTGGCTTCAGTTGGTTCCTTGAGGTAAAATTAAAATTAAATTAACCATTTAATGCGGACAATTCTGTGGCATGCATGTAGTTCTAAAATATTTCTATCATTTCAAAATAAAATCCTATATTCATTAAGCAGTTACGCCCCATTCCTCCCTCCCCCCTTGGTAACCACCGTTCTATTTTCTGTTTCTACAGATTTACCTATTCTGGATATCTCCTATATATAAATGGAATTGTGACCTTTTGTGTCTGATTTCTTTTACCCTAGTGTAATGTTTTTAAAGTCTATCCATCTTGTATCATATAACAATACTTCATCTCTTTTTATGGCTGAATAACTTTCCATTATATAGATATACCACTTTTTTCATCCATTCATCCTTTGATGGACATTTGGGTTGTCTCTAATTTTTGGCTGCTATTAATGCTACTATTATAAATATTCCTATATCATTTTTGAGATGTGAATGGATGTTTTTAATTCTCTGGGGTATGCACATAGGAGTAGAATTGAGTATTATGGTAACTCCATGTTACCAGAGTTGGGGAAGACATGACTATATTCAACAAAGAAGAGCCAGTTGGAAATAAGATATGAAAAGATACTCAACATCATTAGCCATCAGAGAAATGCAAATCAAAACCACTGCACATCCACTAAGATGTTTATAATTTAAAATGTCACACAATAAACAAGTGTTGGTGAGGATATGAAGAAATTGGAAGCCTCAAAGTGTAGCTAGTAAGCCTGTAAAATGGTATAGCTGCTTTGGAAAACAGTCAAGTGGTTTAAACATAAATGCCCCTGCATTTGTGGATGTTTCCTGGACATGGGAGGTAGTGGTCAGGGTTTGCATAGAATAATTAGAGAGCCTCCTCCCCCAGGAGTAGGATAACCATTGAACACATCCTCATTCAAATAGACAGATGAGTATGTGGATATGATGTTCACCTCTGTTGTCACTTCCTACCTTATCCCCACCCCCAATCCACCTCACCTCCCTAAGTGATAGAAATAGGAACTCTCTCCAAGACAACTGGTGCAGAAGAGGTTGTCCACAGTGTTTCCCCTTTTATAATTGATTTCTTTTTTGAAACATGAGCTAATGTTTACTATGTAACTCATATATACAGTTCACATATAGAAAATATGGGCTTTTTTGGGTGACAGAATCTCACTATGTTCCTCTGGCTGGCCTCAAACTATTAGGCACAAGCTATTCAGCCTCCCAAGTAGCTGGGCACCTGGCTTGCAGTTCACATTATGTTATTTTCCTGCCACTGGATCTTATTCCCACCATTGTACCTGTGGAAATGCCTCCCTCATTCCCTTCATCTTGTCTAGATCCTTTCCATTCTGTGAGATGATCCAGGTCAAATTCTACCCTTTCTGTAAAGTCTTTCCTCATTCAAACCCAGGGTAGAAGTGCTCCCACAACTCCCATAACATAGCACCTGGGTATCCTAGTACACTTAACTAAACACCAGAAAATGCTCCCCTATTTAACTTCATTTAGTAAAACACATAATTTTTTATTATATATCCTACCTAATACTAGAGAAATAGTGGCAGGTGCAAAAAGAGTTTAAGAAAAAGATAAGGGAAATACATTTAAAATGGAGCAAATACAAACTAAAATTTGTGTATAATATATTGGTACAAGACTCGTGCTGCTGTTTGGTTTTACTTGGAACATTCATACTTTCTGGCTGTATTGCGTGACTATTCTTAACTTCCCCTATGGGTCAATTGAAAAATGGGACTGGTACTATGTCTTGACAAAAGATTCCTATCCATTGTGTCTTTTCTCTGCTATCCTTTTTTTTTATCCTTTTCCTCCAGTATCACTTCCCTAGCTCAGATTTTCCTCATCCTTAACCTAGGCCAGTCGTGGTGAACCTACAGCCTGAGTGCCACAGCTGCTATTTGTCATTATTAAAAGCTCTAAAAGGTTCGCCATCACTGGCCTAAGCCATTACTACTCAAAATGTGGTCTTCCACCAAGCAGCAGCTTGTTAGAATCTTAAGCTCCACTCTAGAACTAGCAAACTGGAATGTATATTCTAACGAGATCTTTCAGTGATTCATATACACTTTAAAGTTTGAGAAGGGCTGGCCTAGACTAATTACAGCCTTGTAGCTAGTTTCTCTGTTTCCTTCTGGACTCTTCTTGAGACTAGAAAGTTCTTTTCAGCTGGGGATTTAGCTCAGTGGTTCCGCCATCTGCCTTGCAAGCGCAAAGTCTCGAGTTCGATCCCTGGTACAAAAAAAGAAATTATTTTCAATAGATCAGTATTATACTACTTCCCTATTTACAATTCTCATAGGTTCCCTATTATAAAATAGCAATACGGAAAAAACATAGGGTCTAGAATCAAAAATATTAAGTTCAAGTCCTGCCTGACCATCTATTAATTTTGTGACTTTTTACAGGTGATACAAGCTTCTCTTGGTCTGTTTCTCCATTTGTAAAATGGCAATAAAAATGTCTAACCTCATGGGAGTGGTGTAATGATTTAAATGAATTTGTATGTGCAGAAAGTTCTACAAATGAAAAAGTGATATATGGGCTTTAGTCTGAATAGGCTGTTGAGGTGGCGAGATTGTGGAAGGGGATATAGATGATGAATCCAGATTGGTGTGGCAGACTGTTTTTCAGACATGGCTGAAATAATACCTTGCATCCTGTATACACTTCCACAAAGTAGTCTTGCCACCCACTCTTCTTTAAGAGGCTACATCTAATTCTACTCCCCTTGAATCTTAGCAAGCCTAAGGAAAAGGATAACTCATTTAGAACCAAAATAGCAGAAGTGATGCTGCATGACTTCTGAGACAAGGCAGATAAGGTAATGCAGTTTCCACCTAGTGTTCTTAGGACACTTGCTCAGGGAGAAGACACTAAGAACTCTGACTACCTTGAGACCACCATGCCAGATCAGTTACTTTTAGGGCTTCCATTCCCATCAAGTCACCAGACGTAGGAATGAAGCTGCCTTGGACCTCTAGGCCAGTCCCTCTATCACTTGAGTAATATTCTGTGACCTCAGTTGGTGCTACAAGGAGTAGAATTGCCCAGGTAAGCCCTGCCCAATTCCTAGCTCTCCAGATCATGGGATATGAAAAACATCTTTATGTATGCCACTGAGTTTTCAGGATGATTTTTCTTAATGTAAGAGATAATCAGATGCTATGGTAGTGGATTAATGAATTAAAAGGTTAATGGGTTATTTGGACAGCGGGTCTGCTATAAAAACCAGCTTGATTAGGTGTCATATGAGCCCCCTGTCTCCTACCATGTGATGCTCTACACTGCCTCAGGACTCTGCTAGCAAGAAGGCCACCCTCAGATGTGGCCTGTCAACCTAGGACTATAATCATGAGTCAAAATAAACCTCTTTATTTTATAACTTACCAAGTCTGGTATTGGGTTAATTAGCAACAGAAAACAAAGACACCAGAACAATTGGCATGATTGATAATTGCTGAAGCTGAGTAATAGGTATATGCCATTATGCCATTTTTTCTACTTTTACATATATTGAAATATCTAACAAAATTTATAAAAGAAAATGTATAGCTGGGTATGGTGATGTGTGCCTAAAATCCCAACACTCTGGGAGGATGAAGCAGAAGATTCTCAAATTTGAGCCCAGCCTGGGTGAGATCCTGTTTCAAAATTAAAAATAGATGAGGATATAGCTCAGTGTGAAGGCTTTGGTTTTAATCCTGAGTACTAAAAAAAAAGAAGAAGAAAAGATGTGCACAGTATTCAGATCAAAGTTAGTGGTCAATAAAATAGTAGTTACTGTTACTGTGAATGGAAATAGTCAATAAATGGTAGCTGCATTATTGTGAATAAAATGAAGTTCAAATAGGGTAGACAGCATTTAAAGACCTCTTGCTAATCTGACTACTGCTTGTTCAAACTCATCCCTTGCCAATTTACATCCTTTTCACTCTTACATGCTCCAGAAATTACCAAAATTCTACAGTTCCTTGGATGTGGTGTGCTGTTTTGTGCCTCCATGCTACTGGCTACTGTAGTTGTTCTCCTGGGATGTATTCACCAATTTTTGCCCTCATAAAATCTTCCAAGATTCCGCTCAGATGTCCCCTGCTCAGGGAAGCGTTATCTAATACATATCAATAGAATTTGTTCCTTTTGTTGTTAGGCCCCTACTCCAAACAGACTTTTTTCTTCCAAGGCATCAAGACTAGTTTACTATACTTCTGAGTGTACTTGTCTGTTTTCCTTTACCAGACTGTGAAATCTTCTATACCATGGGGAACATGACAAAGTCTTAACCCTCTGTAAACTTGCAGGGCAAGTAGAGAAGCCAGAGAATAAATGCATAAATATATAATTAAATTTTTGTATTCTAAGTCCCATGAAAGACACAAACAGGATATGGGCGGAGAGGGGCAGTCTTCTCTGAAAAAATGACATTTGTGTCCAGCTGGGAGGATGAATAGCTGTTAACCTCATTCAGATGCTTCAGCCAAGGCCTAGCACAAAGCCTGGCACATAGTAGGATGCATTACTTACTGAATGAACTGTCTCTGCCTCACTAACAATTTTGTTGTGAGGATCATATGTGGTAACATCTGCAAAAGTTCTTTGGCCAGTATAAAGTGTACCACGAATGCAACTTTATTACAGACTATATCCTGAGAGAATAGGAAGCAGTATTCCCTCTTTCATCAGAGTGAACTTCTGCAGACAGGCAAACTCTGCCCTGGCCAAGTGTATCCAGGCTTATAGCCTTCTCTCTAAACATAATTTTCCCATTCTGTTTGGGTCATCAATATGCCCTTTAATGAGATACAGGAGGGAGTAGACACATGGCTTGTGTGGGTGTAGATTGGATATAGTTCTGTGGCAGGAAGACAGCCAGCTCCAGTGCACTGACTTGAAGATCAAACTGGATGATTTTCAAGGGTGGAAGTAGGGAAGATGATTAAGAATAAAATATTAACCCTATGTTTGCCTTTCAGTCTGTTCTGAGTTGATGGTCAATTGTTTGAGTTGCCTCTCCTTTCTTTGTCTCCCTAACTGATGGTTGTCCAAATATTTCCTGTTTCCATTAAGACCAGGAGAGAATTAACATATCTTTAACATTGCTATGTGAAGGACACTATGGGTTGTTCTTTTAAAACATAAAGGGCACAAGTTTTGGAGTTAGACTAGCTATAGACTTATATCCCTCACACCAAACTATCTAAATCAAAACAATCTACTTAAAGTATATTTACCCTAATTCAGATACTTTATGTCCAATAAAGTATTCTTTCTTGTGTCTCGATAAAAATTACCATTACATAAGAACAATACATTGCCATATTGTGTGTGAGTTATGTGCTGTCTAATCCCAGTTCTCCCTCTATGAGGTGGATGGCACTAAGCAAACCTATTTCCTTCTCTGGGACGCAGGCCCATCTGTGCATGAGGGTGTGGATTATATAATGATTTTCAATCTGTGTTTCTGTGGGAACCTAGGGTTCTAAGCAGGAGACCCAGGCGATTCTGTGAAGGTAAAGAACAGCAATGGCAGCGAATTATGCATATCTACCATTACTTCAATGAGAGCAGCTAAATCCTGTTACCATCTTTTTATTTATTGCTCTTTCTAATAAAGTTTCTATTGAAATGATTTTCTTCAGAAAATATTTTTCCAAGCACCAAAATAGATATCAAAGTCAAATTTTTGCACTAAAATTCTATGATTCTAAAGGAATCCTGTAATTAGTCAAATATTGAAAGTAATAATGTATCTTGAAAGGAAAAGATAGTTTAAAAAGCATTTTGAAGCCTGACATGGTGGTTTACACCTGTAATCACAGCACTGTGGAAGGCTGAAGCAGGCAGATTGAAAGTTCAAGCCCAGCCCGGGGAATTTAGTGATTTAGTGAGATTTTGTCTCGAAGTTTTAAAAAAAAAGGGCTGGGAATGTAGCTCAGTGTGAAGGCCTTGGGTTTAATGAATCTCTACTACCACAAAAAAGGAAAAAAAGCAATTTTAGGGTCTAGATATCTAGTTCAGCAATAGAGTGCTTGTCTAGCATGCACAAAGTCCTGCGTTTGACCCCTGGTCCCCCCAAAATGGATGAAAAGCATTTTGACACCATTATCCCATTTGATACCAAAGCAAGCCTATGAAGGCTAAAGAATGAGACCAAGAGAAAGGAAACTGCTTGCCTAAGCTCCTGCAGCTAGGAAATGAAAGAATGATGATGAGAACCCAGGTCTTCTGAGGTTGATTTTTAATCTTATCTCCAGTCCACTATATTACATCTCAAAATTTGGTTGTGGTACAAAACAGGGAAGGGAAAAGTCCCTCAGAAGCAATGCTGGGCAGCATAGATACTAAAGCCAGAAAGTGCTTTGGCTCCATAGGCATTCCAGTTACAGAAGCAGAACCAACTAACTATATCCTCAATATGCTGTTATGGCTTGTATCTAGATGTCTCCCCAAAGCCTCACGAGCTCATACTTGGGGCTTTTCAGAGCTGGCTGGGTCTAGGGTGTGTGACACCGGGATTAAATGTGTCTGGTGCTGTTAGTTCGCTTGATTGGTTTGGCATTGTTCTGGGTGTGGATAATGAAAGGCCTACCCTGGGTGGCACCGCCCAAAAGGCTTGTAGCCTGGATGGGATAAAAGGCCAAAGGAGACTCGCTGCTTGCTCCCTTCTGCCTGCCACACCATGAACTGTTTCTCCTCTGTGATGCCCCTCTGCCTTGGAGCCAGCTGACTATGGATCAAAACCTCTGCAAAATGTAAGCTAAATAAACCTTTCCTCCTTGAACTTGTGGGTTTCAGGTATTTTGTCTCAGCAACAAGAAAAGCAACTAACACATATGCTGAATTCCCCCAGGCCATACTTGGAAAATACCCAGCCAGAGTGTTGAGCTGTTCTTCGTCTCTTTATTCAGGAGAAGAATTGTCAAGGAGAATGATGCAACTGGTCATCTAATGAAAGCACTCTCCATATGAGAATGACTTATCCACAAATGCTTCATTGACTGCTTAAATAAAGACCTTAACTGAGAATTTGACATAGATAAATATAGCTGAAAAGAAACTTACAGATGACTGAGGCCAACAGTATAAAACTAGGAACCCATGTGGACATAGGACTGGCTTAGTGGTAAATTTAGAACAAAGACTTCTAGAGGCAGTGGGGTATAATGAAATGAATCGATCTTTCTGAGTCAAATAGATCTGAGCTTTAATTTGAACCTTTGCTTTTTTCCAACTGAGCAGTTTGGGAGCAATTTACTTAATCTGTTAGTCTCAGCTTCCTCATCTCAAAAAATTGGGATAATACTCAAAAATAAGAGACAATAAATATCTCATAAGAGGTATTAAAAAGGGATAAATAAGATAGTTCACATAAAGCCCTATTACTGGCTATAGATTTGCTTAAACTTTGTTAAGCCTTTCTCTGAAATGTACGCAAAAATATAGGTTTGGTGTGGTTTTAAATAATATTACAAATATTTAACAACTGATGGAGTTTGGGCACTTACCAATCAGAGCCACACCACCGAAAACAATTTAAGCATATTAGTGCATAATTGCTGCACAGCCAAATATCAGCCTTCATATGGAAATGAAATTATGTCTTTCAGTTCCTGCTCTTTTAGTCCTCTTTTCATCACATCAGGTTACTTAGAGGAATCTAGCTCCTCTCCCATGTAATTTATACAAACTGTGTTTTTCTTTCTGATAATATTGGGGTCTTTATAGAACCTATTTTAAGGGATCCTGGGAAAGTAAGTTACATATCTTCAGAAGTTTGTTGTAGAGTACAAGTGAACTCATTTGCATTATCTTGGTGGAAAAACATCTCTCTGTGATGTGAAAAGATTAACATTTGAAAAGAGCCCGGTTCAGAGTTAGGATGTACACCAGTTTAGAAAGCTATACACGGAGTTGGAAATAATAAGGGAAAAAAGATGCTACAAACCCCTGGAGTCCCAAGTTGGTACCTGGAACAGTAGTATAATACTATCGTCAGTACATATATCAGAGGAAGGAAGAGATGGTGAGAAGAAACAAGAGGCAGGTGATGTGCGGTTGGGGGTGAAATGGCTTAGAAAGGGAATTAGTGAGTCAACTGATTGACCAGTTCACCAAAAGCCAAAGAAAAACCAGTAGCGTATCTAGTACAGAGATGGTCTAGACATTTTCATTGTCCCTTTATAAAGTTGTTACTCCTTCACAAATTCCAACTACTGCTTTTACTGTTGCCTCCTTGTCACATTGTGGTGGATATTAAGTTCAAAATGAAGGGAAAAGGACTTTTTAGACATTATGGAAGGATTAGCGACAGCTGGGAGCTCTTCCCAAAGGGGTTAAGATTAGCCCTTGTCCTGATCAGGGCACCTGAAAAACAAGGGACTCTTTTACTTTTAAATGAGAATTTAAGAGCTGGAGATGTAGCTCAATGGTAGAGTGCTTGCCTGGCACTGAGGTCCTCAGTTCTAATCCCTAGCATACACACACACATACAAACAAATTCCCGAGTTGAGTTTTTAATGAATTATTGTGGGAAAAATCAGGATTTTGTTAGGTGTTTTGTAGACTTTTCTTCTAAAATCAACAGGGCCTTTATACAGAGCTACATCCCCAGCCCCTTTATTAATTTTTTTATTTTGAGACAGGGTGTTGCTATGTGGCTAAGTTGCCCGCCATGGAGTTGAATTTGGATCCTCCTGCCTCAGCCTCCCAAAGTGATGGTATTACAGGCATGCACTATCACACCCGGCTTATAGGTCCATTTACATTAAGTGTCTCCAGCACCACCCAGGGAGAGGATGTTCTGACCTCAGATAAATGGGCACAGGTCTGGCAAGAAATATTTAAATGGTAGAGTTTGCTCCACTAGGAAGATGAAAAAGGCCTCTGAGAGCTGCCTTAGTTCAGTTAATCTGATTTTCACATCATTAAATTATACCACAATATAAAGTCTATCCTGTAAGTTGTTTCTCTTAATGGACCTCCTGACCAAGGAGATAGCCTGGGAGGAAAACAGACAGTTAAAGCTTGGATTTGGTACGGTTCAGATTTGGAATTGTGAATCATTCTGAGGCTGAATCATCCTTAAGTAAATTGACTCTCAAGATGTTGGACCCACAGAGCTGAGCAAGAAGATGTTTCACCTTTGAAGTCCAGTCTCTCTGTCTTCTACCACCCCAGGTAGACCAAGTATGACCACTCACAAAGCCTTTGTCCAGATATGCCTTGCCTTTCTCTATAACATTGCCAACAGTGACCAAGGAGGGCTGCAGAAGGACAGAGTCGTTCAGAGGGGCTGCAGGGCAGACTCAACTGGGATGGACCTGTTATTGAAGCGTAACGCAGCCCAAGTAAATATCTCTAAAAGTAGCCATGAGGCCCCTGATGTAGCTGTGACCAGATGAGCAGCATTTGAGGCAGCTGTGGAAGAAAAAGTAAAAATATCTTTTGGGGAATGTTGGGCCCTTCTGTCTTAATAGCATTACTATTTTCTTTTTTTGGAAATGGAGAGAGGTAATAGGTTTTCAGTCTGCTTCTTCAGCATAAGGACTTCTTAACAGAGCCAAGTCTAGAGGAAAAACATACATGGAGTTTCTAGAGTCAAAGAGTCTTAGGCATGTTATTCTTAGTTATCATTTATTGAGCACTTATAATGGGCTAACATTGTACTAATTGTTTTACGTAGTTTATCACGTAATATATTAATCTTCACAACAACCCTCTGAAGCAAGTTTGATTTTACCCCCATCTTACCGATGAGTAAACTGAAGCTTTTTTGGTTTTTTGTGACAGGGTCGTGCTATGTAGTGTAGTTCAGGCTGCCCTTGAACTCACTATGTAGCCCAGGCTGGTCTCAAACTCAGACTCTTGGAGATCTCCCTGTGTCAGACTCCCCTGTGCTGGGATTGCAGACATGTGCCACCAAGCTCAGCTTGAGGCTTATAGAAGTTAGGTAATTTGCCCAAATCCAAACAGCTAGTAAGTGGTGGACTGGGATTCAAACCCAAGTCTGCTTTACTAAAAACATGTTTTCAGTCATTCTGCCACGTGGTACATGAGAGATGTTGACTAAAATAGTTTCAGGGGCACAGTAACGATGCTAGTTAACGCTATTATTGAAGGTTTATCATATGCTAGACCCCATTTGAAACATTCTATGTATATCAATTTATTTATCCTTTAACTCTCACAACCCAATAAAAAGGTATTATTACTGGCCCCATTTTACCAAAAGAAAAGTGTGGCACAGAGAAATTGCTGAGTTTCCTAAGTTCACTGAACTAATAAATGATAGTGCTAGGCTCCAGACTCAGGCAGTCTGACTCTATAAGACTATCCTCTTAACCACCAAGCTATATTGAGGGTACTATGTTCATTTCTGCATGAGAAAGCCCATTTTCAGGGTCAGTTTTCTTCATTAGAAAGTTAGCCCTGCAGCTCTAAGGCACTTTTCACAACCAAACAGTCAAGTTCCAGAGTCCAGCTGACAGTCAAGTCTCTTGCTCAATTCCTTCCCCAAATGCTTGTCTCCATTACCCTTTAACCTGCATCTTTGTTTTTTTTTTGGTTTTTTTTTTCTGTACCGGGGATCGAACTCCAGACTTTGCGCTTGCGAGGCAGGCACCAGAACCACTGAGCTAAATCCCCGGCCCTAACCTGCATCTTTGATCAAACTGATCTATGGCGAGTTCAGCAATGGCAGACCTCAGCTGTTCCTTTAATGTCGGATGAGCCTGCTAGCACTCTATGTTTTTCATTTTGATCTAAAGGAGATCTAATGAGAGATCATTTCCCAATAACACTGACTACTTTCGACATCACTAGGAAAGCACTTTGCTGCAAAACAATTCCTATTTTGGTTTAATTGCCTTTGAAAAGGGGGCACAAGAGGTAGCACCAACTACTCAGAGTTTGGGTCTGATTTCCTGAGGTGTTTCATTTCAGAAGGGGCCCCTGACAACAGGCAGAGAATAAAAACAAGTGTGGTCTGGGGCAGGCAGTGTTTTTCAAACAGTTGGCCAAATCTCTCTGGCAGCCGGGAAGCAGCTGAATCATCAAACTTTAGGCCTCTGACTAGATGGAGGCTGGGCTGTATTGAAGTGCATTCTAGCCCTACTGTTAAGCCCAGAAATGTGGCTGCTGCCCTAAAGCTGGCTCCCTTCCAAAGGGCTGGCCTGGCCAAACTGCTCCTTAAAGTTTCATTTTGTCTCTTCTCTCTCCTTTTTCCCTCCTCTTTGTGACTTCCCATAGCACTTACTCGCTTCAGATGGAGTATTTGTGTGAATTTTGGGGTCGTCTTAGCTATCCTCTGTCCCCTGAAAGTAAAAAATTTATGAAATAAATTTCCTTGTTGGAAGGTCAAAATTACACAGAAGAAAGTCACTGAGATACAGTATTAAGGGAATGGACAAGAGTGACAGACGTAAAGAAACTGAAAGCCGGAAGTTTAGACAAATCCTGGGACTGGGTTTGAATTTTAGAAGTTTTGATATTGTTTATAAAATCTTTTAACTGAAACCTTGTAGAATGAAGGCTAAAGAAGGGGTCCTAAGTAGAGTAATACACCTTGAAAGTAAAGGGATCCCCCATTAATACCAGAAACAAACGTTAGCTCTTTAGATACTGTAGTCTAAATATTTGTATCACCCCCCACACCCCCCAAAGAAACCTAATGTGGTGGTTGAAGCAGGGCTTTTTGAAGAGACAGATCCTTAAGCTCATGAATGGCATTGGTGCCATTATGCAAGAGACCTCAGAGAGCTTGACTGCCTCTTCTGTCTAAGAGCACACAGCAATAAGGCGCTATCCATGAAGCTAAAAGCAATCATCACCAGGCACTGGGCCTGCTTCTGCCTTGATCTTGGACTTCTCAAATTCCAGAACTTCAAGAAATAAATTTCTATCACTTGTCAAAAACCCAATCTGAGATATTTTGCTGTAGCAGCTTGAATGAACTAAGATTTTAAGTGTTAAAAATGAATACTAATCCGTTTCCTGCAGCCTGTATCATTGTTATGCCTATGAATGAGCACAAAAGTATCTGGTGTTTTCCTACTGCTGCTTATATGCAGACGACTACTGTTTAATTACCTTTGCCTCTAATAAGTGTGGGAAGGATTCAATACGGACTGACAGTACCATGTTGGGAACTGATGCAAATCTAGAGCTGAGACCAAACTTGTTCAGACAGGTTTTTCATTTAGAGGAATACTGTGGAAGAGAGGAGCTTTCTTCACTCATCAGGGTAAACTGGGAAAGCACAGAGGTAAGGGAGGAGCCGGGACTTGGAAAGAACCCTGAAATTCCACAATACTATAATCTATTGTCTGAACTCTGATGGGAAAAGAAAGAAACTGGACTCCCTTCTCTTTAGTTTCAGTCCTTGCCAACAGCATTCCTTCTCCATTCTGTTCTCCCTGACCTTACCCATGATGATGATGATGATGGTGATAATGTGTGTATTTATAAAACCCTGAAGACCTATCATATGCAATTTTACAGATGGGAATACTGAGGAACAAGAGAAAGCAAAAGCTTTATCCCAAGTCATATAGCAATGTAGCTTAGAGCCATGTCTACTAGGTCATCAGTTCCTGGGGACATTATTCCTCTTATACACCAAACCATTGAGTTCAGTTTCTTGTATTTTCAAGGGCATCAAAATCACCTGGGAAGCATTTCAAAAATGCAGATTTATATACTCAGAGATAAAGTAGGTCTGGAATAAGTATCTGGAATCTGCAGTTTCAACAAGGCTCCCAGATGCTTTTGATGCAGGTAGTCTTTGGGCCATACCTGAAATAAAGGCAAATCTATAGCGCTGAACTGTTCAGAAATTTCATTTAAATTTTTAGAGATAATCTGTTTATTTTTAGAGTTTACATGGGCAGAAGAAAATAGCAGGGCTATTCCTAAGAGGACCATGAGGTTAGAAAGATAGATGACAGTGGATGTTGACTGGTAAAGGGCACTTGCTCTCCAGCTCTTTCTCTCAAAAATCCCTTTCCCATATGAGGTTGGATTCAAATGAACATCAAAGAAAACCTTGAAGATAACCATCTCTTGAAAACTGGCCCAGAGACAGGTGGCCAGTGACCAAAGAAAGAATTTGCAACTGTGCCATAAGGGTGACTCTAGATAAACAGGATATATGTACTTGAGCCTTGGGGGTTCCTCTCCTCCCAGTGCCAGGGGTAGAAACCGAGGCCTCACAATGTTATGCAAGTGCAACCACTGGGTTACAATGGAACGGAAGGTCTTTTCATTCTGAAGCCAAACTGCCTTGAATCCTCTGGCTTCCAATTATTAGCTGTGTAACCTTGGACAAGTCACTTAACTTTTCCATGCTTGACTTTCCTCATCTATATACTGAAGATATTATTGCCACATATTTACTAAGATTGTTTTAAGGATTTAAATGAAATAATGCATAAAAAGCACCTGGAATAGTAGCCAGTGTGTAGTAGTAGTAGTAGTAGTAGCAGTAGTAGTGTTAGCAGTAGTTATAGTTTTGTTTTGTGTTTTGGTTTTGAGGAATTGCACCCAGGGCCACTTGACCACTGAGATACCTTCCTAGCCCTTTTTTATTTTGAGACAGTCTCACTAAGTTCCTAAATTGCCCAGAGTATCCTCAAATTTAAGATCCCCCTGCCTCAGCCTTCCAAAGTGCTGGGATTGTAGACCTGTGCCACCATCCCAGGCTAGTACTATTAGCCTTAATTACAATTTTCCTGCATCTTTGCTGAGTTGTAATCAATAAGAGGTGACTTGGACTGAGAATCATCAGTCTTCAGTGGTTTTCATGTCTCAATAAGCTATCAAAAGAAGAAAAGTTAGGTAGAACTCTTGAAGACATTGGCATAGGAAAAGACTTTATGAACAAAACCTCAGTAGCATGGGTACTAGCACAAAGAATCAACAACTGGGATCTCATCTTATTAAAAATCTTCTGCACTGCAAGAGAAACCAGCAACAGAGCTAAGACACAACCTACAATGTGGGAAAAAATTTTTACCAGTTGTACCTCAGACAAAGGACTGCTATCTAGAACATATAAAGAACTGAAAAAAATCAGACCCCCCAAATTCAAAGACCTAATTAAAAATGGGCATCTGAAATGAACAGACATTTCTCAGGCAAACATGTAAAAGCAACAAATAAACATACGAAAAAATGTTCAACATCACTGGTCATTTGAGAGATGCAGATGAAAACAACACTGAGATTCCACCTCACCCCAGAAAGAATGACTGCTATCAAGAAATCAACCAATAACAAATGCTGGTGGGGGTGTGGGGAGAAAGGAACCCTTCTCCATTGCTGGTGGGAGTGCAGTCTGGTGCAACCACTGTGGAAATCAGTGTGGAGATACCTCAAAGAACCAGGACTAGAGGATTTGACCTAGCTATTCCCCTGCTGGGTATCTTCCCAAAAGAATTTAAAAAATCATACCACAGCGATATATGTGCACCCATGTTTATAGCGGCACAGTTTGTAATAGCTAAAGTTTGGAAACAACCCAAGTGCCCATCAACTGGAGACTGGATAAAGAAGATGTGTTTTTTTTTATAAAATGGAGTATTACTCAGCCATAAAGAACCAGAAACTAGAGACATTTATAGCTAAATGGATGCATATTGAGGCCATCCTCTTAAGTGAAATAAATAGGACACATATGTGTAAATACCAAATAGTTTCTCTAGTGTGAGAAACTGAAAGTGTAATTAAAGATACACACGGATGAAATTGCCTAATAACATATTTCTTGGATTATGTTTCCATCGCAGGTCATATGACTGTATCGAAATTTAAACTAGGGAGAAGTTTGGCTTATGTGGAGTGTGCTAGCTAACTGAAGTTTTTTTTTTTCCAGACCACTATTTGTTCAATGTTGGTTTTGGAGATCTTTCTGAAACAAATCACATCCTCTGGTGTCTTGTTGGTGCTTGAGATGTTTTTTTTAAGTTATATGGAAAAATGTTTAAGTGCTTTTCAGTTTTGTTTTGGTTGAATTCCACAGTATTTGAATATTCTTGTAGTTTTTTTCCCTTGCATTGTTCTTCTTTGAATGGCTTTAATTTCTGTATGTTTGTGTTTGATAATAAAATTATTTTATAAAAAAAATAAGCTATCAAAAGCAGTACTTGGAAAAACCACAGATGACAGACACTATTGTCACACTAAGTCTCTTTCCCAGACCCTGGGTTCAAACTCCAACACCACACACACACACACACACACACACACACACACACACACACACTCACACACACACACAAAGAGAAGAAAAAGGAAAAAAGAAAAGAAAAAGAATAAAGATGAATCCTGATGAAATGTTGTACATCATAGGGCAAGGAGCTGTTTGATCCACAAAGATAACATTTTTTCTATCTTCTTAAAAAGTATTTAGTAGTATTTAATGAAAATTTGATCTGTGTTGGTAGACAGCAGAGTAGATGTTCAAAACACTGTGGTGCAAAGTTATTGCTCCCCCTTTAACTCTTTCATCACTATGAATGACAATGAATGATAATTATGAATACAAGGGCCCTGAGGCTCCTTCAAGAGTATGAAGAAGGCCTATGGGGACACAGGCCTCTGTCAACTGCATACTATGGCACGGTAGCTGGTTATAGAAGTTATGCCCTTGGGACTGTCTCCTCAGAACTTGTTGATAGGCAAAATTCTTAAATGCTGACAGAGTTACTAGTTGGTAGATCTATAGGAAACATATTAGGTGTCTGGAGACCCTAGTGTGTGTGTATGGGGTGGTATGAGAAAGAAAGGAGAGGAAGGGGGGAGGAAGGGAAGCAAGACAGTGAGGGAGGAAGAAAAAAAAGAAAGTGACAGAGACAGAAAGCAGAGGTGTAAAGTACATTGGGTGAGAGTGGGGGTTGAGGATGGAAATCAAATAAAGGAAATTTCTGAGAAGCAATGAAGAAAAGAGAGGCAGGATTCTACCACTAAATGTAGACTCTCCTAGAAGCTTCTGGAATACATCATGCCTGATAGGAAAAATGGAGTTTCATTCCAGCCATAGTTAACTCACCTACTGGAGTTTTGCAGCCTGCTGTCCTTACTGTTATGCTCACAGGCACATCTGCTTCAGCACCCCGAGCTATTTCATGGCATATTACTCTGTATATTTGCTGCTCAAGTGATCAACAGCCAGCCAGTGAGGCATTGGGGTGCCAGCAAGTAGCCTAGGTTGAAGTACAAAGGAAATGGTGACAAATATAAAATATGTATATTCTTAAGTGTCTGGTGCCAATTACAGCCAGTTAGTACTTTTTAAAAATGTGAGAAGGAAGGAGTAATGGTATCAGTATTGGAAACCAAAGGCTTGTGTCTTTGATTATGTGCATATGTGTATCTAAAGAATTCACTTGCACATAGAAATCTTTCAGTAACTGGCAATCTCATGAAAATGATGTAAGAAGGATAAGTTCATTCCTGGCATTCAACAGGTTCAGTTACACTGTATAAACTGTTCACAGATCAGACCATTTATTCCCCAATGAGTGTCTGCTTGGCCGGAACCCAAGACCTGTGAGGTTGGAGGATGATGGCGGCTGGAGAAGTTTTGGCTACTGTGCTTTTTGTGCACATGTAGCTCCCACATTTTACCCTTGGAATTGGATAGTCCCTCGCAGAGTACATGGAACTTAGAAGACTTTTTCCATATACTTTGCAGCCTCCAAAACACTTAAGGCTTTTTTTGTAATCTCAGTTCAGTTGAACTTTGACAAGCTTTTATATAGGTATAGTTCAGTTTAATCACTTAAACAGAACTTTGGGAACTTTGTTTTCATTTTGATGATTTTGCACCTAAATAGGAGATAACCGTCAAATAAAAAGATCTTTCAGGATTTTTTTTTCTATTGGATGGCAAAACGTCTTTAATTCTTACACTGATGTACAATTTAAATAAACTAAAGTCAGGGTTTATAGAAGATCAGGAAAGAAAGACAGAATTAGTGGAAATTCATGGTTTTGCCTTTTGAAGACAAACTGAATCGGAAAGAAGTATTATCTAGAACCAAGTTCTTCAAAATACACAATAAGTTAGAGGAGAAAAGCATATCTTTTCACAATTAAAGTAACTGGCTTTGGTGATACCAGGGTTAACATAATCCAGAGCAAGTTACATGTACCAGTATGGTTTGGAAAAGTAAATCATCTATGTCTTATGTCTAGAATGTACATTTCAGATATGCTGATTGTATACATTAGGCCAGTTATAATGATACACATTGGTTCTGGTCTACAGACATTTAAATGAATTGGTGAGGCTTGATCTCAAGGAAAATTTTCACCTAAACTGGGTGAAATGTCCAATAATACCTAAGTATTTACAAGGTGTGATCATAAAATATAGTGACCACTTAAATTAAAAAAATTATCATAGTAAAAGACACATTGCTATTAATTCCCCTCAAAAAAACTCCCTCTCAATTTGAATACATTTATCCCATCATTCTTAATACTGTCTGAAGTAGTTCTGGAAGTCTTCTTTCATGAGTGGCTTTAGTTGTGCTACCATGGCTGCCTTGATGTCCTGAATCCATTCAAAACGTTTATCTTTCATGGTCATTTTGACTTTGGGGAAGACCAGAAGATCCGCCTGCCAGATCCAGTTAATAAGGTATATGTACACTGTACACTGTAATATTTTTAACATTTTAAATTGACACAGGACATCAAGGTACCCACAACGCACATAATTAAAGACATTAATGAAAGAAGGATTTCCAGAACTGCTTTAGAAAGTGGCAAGATTGATGGGATAAGTGTGCAAATCGAGTGGGAGTATTTTGAGGGGTATTAATGCCAATGTGTCCTTTATTGTAATAAATTTTTAAATTGAAACATTCACCAAATATTTTCATCACATTTTGTATGTGTTAGATTTCTGTGTTTCATAGTATAGTGTAAGGTGCTTGAACCCATATTAGACTTGTATAGTTGGTTTGTGAACAAAATTCATTCCAAGAACATGTTTGCAATCCAAAGCATTTGTATATCAAAGTGATTTGCCTCCCAAGAAATAATAGAAACTCAGATGATTCATTCCACAACCCAAAAATATTCATATAAAATGATTACAAAAATGATTATGATGCTGTAATATAATACAAACTAGTAAAGAGAATGCAAACTATAAAGAAAAATAAACAAGTTAACCTGCACTTACCTTTGAAAACCTTTGTGGCTGGTGTGAAGGAGACAAGAGAAAGGAGGGTTATTGTATAGGACGACTTTCGCTATCACTGCTATCTGTTGGCTCAATAGAATCTTTTTCTTTTTGTGCAACTTTAATAAGGAACCCATCCAATGACACTTGCTTTCGCCTCCTTTTGAGAACTTTGCAAAAATGTTACATTGCATTGTTGTTAACCAGATTCTTGCTCGCACGGCTACAGTCTTATTCAGGTGGTGCTTTTCTACAAAATTTTGCACTGTTTCCCACATTTTACACATTTCCTTAATCTCCACCTTTTTTTCTCCTATTCTGCCTTACTTGTCAGCATGTGACATTCAGCATCACATACTACTCATACTGCAAGACACTGCTCTTTTATCAAGTTAAGATTTATCAGAAATGTTTTCTCATCTTGAGGAATACTTGCAGAACAAGCTACTTGCAAGCATGGCTTTACTGTATTTAAAATACCACTACTGGGCTGAGGATGTGGCTCAGTGGCAGAGTCTTTGTTTAGTACAACAGGCCCTGTTTCATCCCCAGTACAATAAACAGACTATACTATATGATATGGAGTAGATGCTAAATAAATATTTGGCAGAAGTGAAGCAGTGCGACAAATGAAAATTAAGCAATGGGTTGTCTAAAATGAACATGAAAAATATGGCCCACTTTTTAGTCTGCTTTCCATGTTTCGGATGAAAATATATACTTCTGAATATGAGCCTATCTGTATGACAGAGCCAGGTTTACATAATGTGTTTCAAAAGACTGTCTTGCTAAATCTTTCTCTCTGGAACTTCATTGTTTTATTCTTGCATTTAGCCTGAAACCTCAGGATAATGAGATTCCTTTTCCAAAGTTTGAGAATTCTTGAGGACTTTTCAAGTGATTCATCTTTCAGATTTTAGTATGAAATTGTAGGATCAGGTTGCTCTACTTTTATTTTTATTTTTTTTATTTTTTTAGATTGTTTTGGTACTGGAGATTGAACTTGGGTCCTTGCGCTTGCGCAGCAGGCAGCAAAACCACTGAGCTAAATCCCCGGCCCTGCTCTACTTTTAATACTTAGTTGAGATTAATGCTAAAGAAAAAAAAAGAGTTTTAACCAGAGAGGTGGGAGGATGATGAATAGTGTCAAAGTAACAGAGAGGAGAGTGTTCTGGAGCATAGTGAAGTACTATATAGGGGAAATCTAGTCTAGGGAGCTCACTGCAAATCCAGGTCCTGGGTGGAATAGGAGCTGGAAGTGAAGCATGCATACAGAAAAGGATTTGGCAAGTGTCAAAGTCAAACTTAGAATCTAGTTGTGGACTAGGAGAAGTGCAAGAATTATTACAGGTCCTTAATGCCAATAGGATATGGAGATGTGGAAAGGTTAAGTGATTTTCCCAAGGCCATATGGCTAGTTTTTAGTAGAGCCAAAAATAAAACTTTAATCTTTTTACCACTCCAACAACTATATTAAGTTCCAAGACTTGTTAAAGATCTATTAAATCTTCAGCACTGTGCTTCCTACTACTGGGAGTTCAGGTTTCATTCTATGATCTTAAAGTGCTCCATTTTACAATCACGAAGTCTTTCATTTTTCTTTATTTGTAATAAAGACTCTCTATTGTGATGCTAGTTTCTTTTGCTTTTGTTTTTGTTTGGGTATGGGGGATCAAACTTGGGGCCTTGCGCTTGTGCAGCAGGTGGCAAAACCACTGAGCTAAATCCCTGGCCCTAAGACTCTCTATTGTGAAGGCCAAAAATACATGAGCAATATGACCTAATTTATTCTGAGATATTGTAATTTAAATATAGTAAGTGAATGTCTCTGCCTTATAGCACATTCAAAGCAATCAAAGTAACAGATATAATAAAGTCAGTGATACGAAATAACTTCTCTCTTCTGAGTCAATTTTAACAGCCCCTTCATGAATCCATTTATCAAGCCATGTAGACTGTGATCTGCTAATCTCTCTGAGGCCTTCTCCTTTACTTACATAGCCTTCATTCTCATCTCAGACTAGATCCTTATCACCTCTCATATACATTATTACAACAGTCTCCAAATTGGTATCCCTGTACCTACTTTCTTAAATCAATGCATACCTATGTCAGATTAATATTTGAAAAAACACTGCTTTATGTTTATCCATCACAACTCTGCAAAAGCCTTTAATGCTCCCCATTGACTATGACCAAAGATAATGGCCAAATCTTATGCTGACATCACAGTCGTTCTCTTTGTTCTCTTTGTAGTCCTTTGTTTATGGACATATCTTGTTTCTGGTACTAGACTGTACCTTTCTAAGAAAAGAGACTCTAGCTTGTCTTTCAATTCCCACATTCTAGCACAAATTGGGTACTTAGGTAATGTTTCTTACTGATGATTATTTCCTATAATATTTAAGTATTTTCATCTTATGTCCCCTAATTAAGTTCACAGAATACACTTCAGTATTTGCTAAAGCATATGTTATTAGTTATTTGATTTAATCTTTGTAATTGTTAATTTTTAGAATATTTCATATTATCTATAATTTTACACACAGTCACATGGAATTAAGTCAAGCTTTGGCAGAAACTGACCTAATTTCTTAATATATATTCCAATCACCTACACTGTTATGATTTGACTGGCTTTTCAGTGTTTAAACTTAATCTGTCTTATCAATGATAAAAATACAACCCATTCTGGCTAAGAATACTAAGAAAGAACAAATAATTCTTCTTTCTTTCTGCTTTGTGTTTGTTGTTTATACTAGTTTCCATATAAGTATAGTCCCAATGGATACATAGGAAGTCAATGGGAGTTTTAACTGAAGGCAAAGGAAGGATTATACTCACTCAGAGAAATGTCATACCCTTTTTTAATGAGCTAGAAAACAAGATGTAGAAAAATCATTGGCTTAACAATTAAAATAACAGGGTTCTAGACTTGGTTTTACCAGTAACTAGCTGTATGCTATTAGAGTCATACAAATACTCATCATGAATCTATTTCTACATCTGCTGAACATACGAGTAGTAGATTTGGGTCATTCATTTCACAAATCCTTAATGATTGTTGAAAACATGATACCCACAATGCAAGATACTTTAAGAAATAGAAAAGCATCTTGAATAGAACCTAGATATGAATTTCTGTCCTTGAGAAGCTTGTTAAGTATAGAAGGAGAAAATTTGCACCCAAAGGACTGAAATACAAAGTAGATAGGCATAAGAAACATGAAAGTGGTACAAATAAGTTATGTAATGACCTTACAGATCCCTTCACCTTAAAGATTTTATGATTTGTAGTTAGTTTTTCATGATAAAGTCTTTCCTTCCAAAAATAGAGATATTATAATTATTTATTGAAATGTTTTCTTGACAAGCATTGCCTACCACATCAAAGGGAAAGTGAGGAAATTTCAATTGAATGCTTTGGACCATAATCCACAAGGACACAGCTCAGCAAAAGAAAACAGCAAGAAGTTTTAAAATGAGTTATGATTTTTAAATGTACCCCCTCCCCAGTACTGGAAATTGAACTCAGGGAGCACTGAACCACATACCGAGCTGTTTTTATTTATTTATTTATTATTTTGACAGGGTCTACCTAAGTTGTTCAGGCTGCCCTTGAACTTGTGAATCCTCCTCCCTCAGCCTCTCAAGTAGCTGGGATTACAGGGATGCACCACTATGCCTGACTAAAAGTATCTATGTTTAAAGTAATGTTGAAGCCAAAAATCTATTCACATGCTATAGAGCCTCCTCTATACATCTAGCTATCAAGAGGTCAGAGGAATTAAAATTGAAGAGTGTTGTATGGCACCTCTTCTCATCTAGATCAGCATGTAGGTAGGAGAGTAAGACTAAATAACAAAGGATGAATTTAAAATAGTTTGGTATGAAATTGTATAGTATAGATTATGGTATTATAGGAGTAGGAAGAAAGAAACTTTGTGATGATGGAAAGAGATACCTTCAGAATCAGTCAGATCTGGATTTAAAACCTTCTTTGCCTTACTGGCTATGTGATCTTGGGCCCATTGCTTAACTTCCCTGTAACTCCTCAACTATAAAATGAAGAAAATTTTAGAACCTGCTATGCAAGATTGTTGTGAAGATTAAATAAGCCAATGCACACAAAACTACAATGCCTAGAATACAGAATTGTTTAAAGGCCATGTCTTGATTTTAATAATCAAGGTGAGTTGGAATACCTAATGAAGTTAAACCCCAAGATGGACATTTAAAGATGGCAGAGAAGAGGGAGTAGAATCATTATAAGTGAAATCTAGTTATAACTTTGACCTGTTAGAAAAGCAAAAGACTTCATTTTTGTGCATTTCTATAATATATGTAGCAATAAATTAATGGCAGCAACTACAAACTAATCTTTAGGAATAATCATTAATCTCATACTAGTCAGATTGCCAATTCTCATCTTAGCCATTAAACTCTCTTATCCTGGAATCTTTAAATATACAGCTGTTGAAATTTGGTTCATGGATCATGAGAGTAAGTAAAAACAAGCACAACTTATTTGCTAAGCTCAACAACATTTCTTTTGATCTGCTACCAACCTCAAATGAGTACAGCACCGACAAATATTTCCAAGTAGCATAATACCTCTTTTTTTATAACAGCATTTCTCAAGTTGTTGAGACTGGATTAAGTATTTGACCAGCCTCGCATCTTTTCTTAAAAAAGTACAGTTTATATTATGATAACTGGCAGAGCAAAAATATTTTGGTGCTTTGGGATCAGATGCATTAGAAAGAGAAGATGTAAGTCATTAAAAATAAAATTGGAAGGTAGAAGCTCCTTCATTGAATTCAATTTTCAAGGAAGGAAAGCACACACCTTATTGAGAATAAGTTGTTGTCTGTGTTGACATGAACTACAGACATACTGTATTCTTTGAAGCATAAGCAAACAACAGTCTCAGGCTTTCATACATGGGAGCTGTGGTGGGACATCACAGAGTAGATTCATCTACTCTGAGTTAGGAAAATTAATTTTGGAAAAACCAAAGCTCTCTCTGTTTAACTTCCCAATGAAATTGCACTGGCTCAGTAAGTCCTCACACCTTGCCTTTGAGTGGAGGCAGCCATGTTCTCTTCTGGGGCTCCAAAGGATTAGAAAAACTCACAGTAGCATTTGGCCTCTAGGTTGTTGTAACCTGACCCAGGCAGTCACCCCTGGGAGCCTAGGAAGGCAGATTTCCAGAGGTTACAAGAAAGCCGTTTGTCTGAGAAATTGATGGCATTTTGTAACTGGGGGGGGGGACCTCTTACTCTTAAGGGGGGCATTTAAAAAGAATGAACACTTTAGAATTGAGTTCTTCTCAGAGAAAGTGTCTTTCTGTATCCAGCCAGCACTTCTAAGAAATGAATTTTGTTCCATGACTCCACTATGGCTTAAAGACCTCTTTCTATCATTAGTAAAGATTAGTCTGAGAGAGGTCGATTTCTTTTTAGCAGATGAACAATAAGTCTACTTATATAAATCAATTATTTAAACCTTCAAAGTTGATCAGGAGTCATGCAGCAATTTTGGGGTTTAGTAATGCAAGCATCCTTAAATAGACATGAGGCCTAAGCCACAATCAAGAGGTATGTCATGATCCTGTGGGAGAAAAATTCATTATTTCCTCCAAAAGACATTTAACGAAACTTTAAAATAGTTAAGCATATCTTATGATAAAAATGAGATGCAGTTTGAATAAACCTGTAATAAGATACGAGCACACAAAAAGTGTTATAAAAATTAATGTGTTCCTAGTAACTAACATTAATACTGGTTTTTCACAATTACAGATTCTAAGATCTTGGCTTTCCACTTGGAGATGGTTTCAAATGTGAAAATAGGGTGGATGAAATGGATAATTCGGGTTGCAAGCCTGTGAATTCTGCATTCTTTCCCAACTGCCTGTTGTTTCCCCTCCAAAGATACTGTCTCAGAGGTTTGCCAATTACAACAGTGTGACTGTTTTGAAAGAATGTTCACTTGAGTTCCCAGCAAAAATAATTTCAAAAAGACGTTGCCATTCAAAACATTCACAAATGAACTCCATACTTCATTACCTCAGTTGCAGGAGCAAATAAAAAGATAATATGACCTTTCCATTCAAAATATGCTTTTGGAGCACTGAGGAGGAGCCTTCCAGGCCACTGTGCTACCGCCCCCAGCACCAAGGAGGTGACCCACATGGGTGACAGCAACACGCCCCCCCACCCCCATTGAAATGAGAAGACATGTAAACAAAACTCAAAACAAGATTTCCAGGTCACCTAAAGCAACCCAAAAGGGAAAGGAGATGGAACAATCTGATACTCAACCACCTGGACTCCCAGAACTAGAAACAAAAGAAGATCTGGGAAAAATGAAATCAGAAATAATTTCTCAGATAGCAACAGAGATTGTGCCCATAGTGCAACACATGATTAATAAATCTAGAGAGGACACAGATAAAAAAATAGGAACATGATTGAATCCCAACATAGAAAACAAAGGGAATCCATAAAACAGATGCAAACAGATTTCCAGATTAAAAACTTCACTGAAAGTTTACACAGCAGAACGAGCCAATGTGAGGACAGAATTTCAGATATATGAGATAAGACTGCAATTAGTTACAAGGAAAAAAAAGCCTTTAAAATAGTAAGGGACCATGAAAAATCAATCCAGCAGCTTCTAGATGATTCAAACAAGAATAACATAAGACTGATCAGAGTCAATGAAGAAACAGGAGAGAGTGCAGACAGCATAAAAAAAAACTATTCACAGAAGTGATGGCAGAAAACTTCCCAAGCAAGGGAAAAGAACTTCACATACAGATAATTGAGACATATAGGACTCCAACAAGCCTTGATAAAAAAACCCCTACATATAGGCATATAATAGTTAAGATTCCAGAAAACTAACAGAAGAACAGAAGAACAAAATTCTACAAGCAGTTAGAGAAAACAAACAAACAAACAAATCACATACAAAGGAAAGCCTATCAGAATCACAGCAGGCTTCTCAACCCAAACCCTCAAGGTAGGAAGAGCTTGGAGTGATGAACTTTGAGCCCTAAAGTAAAACACATTGATGTACCCTGCAAAACTCTTTCAAAACTGATGGAGAAGGATTGGGGATTTAGCTCACTGGATCTGTCACCTGCCTTGGAAGCACAAGGTCCTGAGTTTGATCCCCAGTACCAAAAAAAAAAAAAAAAAAATTAAAGAAGAAATAAGATACTTTCATGACAAAGAGCATCTGAGGAACTTCATAAAAAACAAACCAGCACTCCAAAAAATTTTAGACAATATCCTAGGAAAACACAACGAGAATCACAAGCCCAGGAAGCCCAGCAGAATGAATCAGTCGGGCATGACAAGAAATTAAAGCAAAGGGGAAAAATCCAAGAAAAAAAAAAGTCATGACAAGGAGAAGTCAATACATAGCAGTTATGAACATCAATGTTAATGGTCTCAATTCACCAATCAAAGAAATAGACTAGCAGAATGGGTCAAGAAGCAAGATCCAACAATATGCTGCATACAAGAAACACACTTAATTCAAAAGGAAACTCATAGACTGAAAGTTAAACAGTGGAAAACAATACTCCATGTGACAGGAACCCCCAAAAAGCCAGAGTACCTATCCTCTTTTCAGATCAAGTGGATTTCAAAACAACACTCATTAAGAGAGACAAAGAAGGACACTACATCCTTGTAAAGGGAACAATCCAAGAGGAAGAGATGACAATCATAAACATAAATGCACTAAACACTAGTGTGCCCAACTATATAAAAGAAATACTAACAGACATGAAACATCACAAAAGCACTAAGACAGTAGTAGTGGGGGACCTCAATACCCCACTGTCATAAATAGATAGATCAACTAGACTAAAAATAAGTAATGAAAT
>NW_004624940.1:429477-448063 GCF_000247695.1 Heterocephalus glaber | reverse complement strand
AAATTTCCAATGATGAATGTCATTATATTGTATACCTAAAATATACCAATAAAATTCATTAAAATATGTTTTTGACTAAAACAAACAAAAAATTATAATCTCTGTTAGAAAAAAAATGCCCGAGGAAGGGTAAAGGTAGACTAACTACCTGTACTTCTAAAATGAACTTCATAGTCTTTTTACTGATAATGCCACACACTTTTTTGCCCCTTGAAGCCCATTTTATGGTTTCTGACCATTTGATGTTTACTTAGGTTTGTAGGATATTGAGTATCTGTGGCTGTGGCAAACCACTGGAGCTAAAATTGTGCAGAGAAAAGAGAATGTGGTCTATTGGATACTAAAGTGAACTGAAAATTACCAGGATCTTGGTTCTATTTCTGGCTTCTCTTTGGACAAATCCTACCTTCTTTGACCTTGAGCAACTCATTTACTATAAATCTACCCTAGATAGTGCAATTAGGCTTCATTATAGGAAAGCTTCAATACCAAAGTTTTCCATAGCAAAATTTATAAAGTAGGGAATGAATGCAAAATGTATTAGTTGAAGAACGGCTCATTCTTAATGCTTCAAGCCCCACTGTGTAATGGTACTGTCAAAAGCACAGTTAAAAGCAAATTCTAGAATTGCATTGGGAACACATGGCTCACTATCTGAGGCGCAGTTACGGGGAGAAAAGGACAGATCCAGGACAAAAATTTACAATTATCCTGTTTCTTTTCTTCTATTTCTTCCTTCCTTTATTTTATTGGAAAAGGAGTAGGAATTGCTCAATTTCACTTGAACATGGCAAGGGACTAATTCAGGGTTTTATAGGTAAGAGGAAGGGAATGGAATGGTCCATCACTCACACTTTTGATTATTATCAATGTTTCAGAAGGGGAAACCGGTGTGGTTTCTAGAATATCTGGGATTTTTAAGCACTGAGACTTAAACTGAACTACTTTTGAGGAGCCACCATTGTTTTACATTTGGGAATATAACCCAAGTCTTAGGACTAAATCTTCAGATGTAAGATGTAAGATAGTAGTAAAGCAAAATTTCTTTTAGTCAAGGTTACTGTAACAGACAGACAAATTCAAGAATGCATTTATTTTATATATTGAAAGATAATTAGATGAGGTGATTATTATTTCTGATCTGTTTTATGGCACAAAGTGAAAGTAGCATAATAATAAAATAGTCTGTTAATTCTAGAGGTGGTAAGATCATTAGAAATAACCAACTGTTTTACAGGAAGATAAACTGAGGCACAGATGAAGGAAGTGAATTATTCACAATCAACACAGTAAATATTTTGTTTGGTTTTGTTTTTTGAAACAGCATCTTTCTAAGCAAATTAGTCTGGCTTTGAGTTCACTGTGTGCAGCCCAGGCTGCCCTCAACCTCATTGCGACCCTCCTGCCTCAGCCTCCCTGCAGGGATTACAGGTGAATGCCATCACACCGGCACTCAACACAGTAAATTTTGAGACTAAAAATCAAATCTTCTGAATATTATTACAGTAGTAAATATTCCATTGCTTAAATTTAAAATTATTTGACGTGACAAGTTCCTAGAAGTAGTACCACTTGAGTTTTCCTTCTTTCTATTAGAAACCCAATTGCTATGAAACCAGTTACTGAGATCATAACTGACTTGAGTTGTGTGTCCCTTTGTTTTGATTTCAGCTTTAATTTCTCCATCAGTATCACACATGTTATTAATTACTGATTGCTGTTATTAGTCCCAACAGAATGAAAAGAGAAAGATATTAAGAGAATGAAAGGCATTGCCCAACAAAGCCACAGGATCTTCTACAGAACATTTTTAATAAATAAGAAAATTACCGATGGTTTTTCTTGTTTAAAAATATTGAGCAAGATGAATCTTTTCCAAAGCCATATTCTACAAGTCTATAGCAGTGCTGGGTCCACTACTGGCATACATTGTACCTTCTGGCAAATTACAAAATGCCACTCCTCCTGTAGACAGATAAATTGAAAAAAAAGTCCCCTCTTGGTAGATGGATTATAAAAAGGCACACCTATGGCCTGTGCCAGTCGGATTTGCGCACCTCCTGCAATTATACCTGGAGCCTTTATGAAGAGTCCAGTCTGCATAACTTTAAGCAGTAACACTGAGCATTATTCTCTTTATTCCAAAAACTGCCACTTCTGTCTTCATAAGCAATAAGTTAATATACAGCTGTGGAAAACATACACACCTTGGCATTTCCTTCAATGTCAACAAAGACAACAGCCTAAAATCTCTGTAGCATGGCTTTTTACATTACTGAACACATTGACCCATTCCTGCAAATTCTCAGACTGCCCTGCCTGCCTCTTCTGTCCAATCAAATTCTCCTGAAACTTTAAAGCTTTCTCTTCAAGAAGTGTTCACTGATTCATTCCAATCCTTCATTAATATTCCTTACATTCCCTATGGTTCATTGTTGAGAAATTGGCACTAATATGATATTGAATGGCATTTGTCCAGAGGCCTCAGTAATGCTGCAGTCGCCAAATTGCATGGGGGATGACATGGGAGTCATGGGAGCAGTTTCAGGGCAAGACAGAAGTCAAGCTAGAGCCTACCTAACAGCTCTGTATTGTGGGGCAGTGAAATTGCAAGTAAGAAAACAAAGGAAGAGTTGCCCAATGCACTCAGAACCAGCATATATGATGCAAAGTCCTGCTGTCTGGGTCTGAAGTACAGATTCCTACCCAGCCAGTGCTTCCAAAGCCAACAGATCCATCCTTCCAACTGGCTATTGTGAATACCTGGTGATTAAGAGTATCTGCCTCTTAAGTAATGCAGGTAAGGCTTTTACCAACTGTGTAACTTTCAATGGGAAAAACTTCTGTAGCCTGTTTAAAAATGTGAGAAAAGGGCTGGATGTGTAGTTCAGTGGTAGAGTGCTTGGCTAGCATGCAAGAAACCTCAATCCCCCCCTTCCAAAAAAGTGAGTAAAAACATCATGAAATTTCTTAAATTGACTGTCATAGTAGTGAAGACATTTATTTTAATCATTTAGCCAATCCCCTGAAATAGCAGATACCTGCTTTCCTGAAACTGGAGCATACTTGAGTGAAGAAACACATAAGCAATTTCAAGTCTATCTTTTCAGTTTAAAACAGAAAAGAAAGTTCAGTAAGGGGTGGGAAAAGTAACAGCAATTGACAGGTATCAAACATGTATGCTTTTTTTTCATCCAGTGGAGCTACTCTTGGCTTAAACTCTGTTGCTAGTAGTTCTTAGTTCTTTTCTACCTGCTTTGAACATAATATGCCATATCATTATCCTCATAGATATAAAACTAGGTTATATTGAGTTGCAAAAATAGGAATTTATTTTTACATTCAATCATACAAATATTGACACCTTATCAAATATGTATGATACCTTATCAAATATGTATGTGGAAGTGTTTATTTTTTTCTGCCAGATTGTAGTTGTGGTTCTAAAGACTGCTGCCTATGGAGGTTGCACTGAAAAAAAGCAAAACAATGACAAAAAGTGCAGTGGGGCAAAGGCCATCTTACTTCCTGTTCTATTCCAAAGCCCACTGCCAAATCTTAACACTCCAATTGAGCAAAGGTCAAATACATCAAAGAATTAATAGAGGAAAAATGCACGTTCAAGCTCCAGGGCCTAGATAGATGTGGGGGGGGGGTGCTGGTCCAGTTGGGAGTGGAGTAGATGTCAGGTTGCAATTCCTAGACCAGAATATTTTGTGGTTCCTCTCAGCCACTTGTGAATGAACAAGCACTGACAGACAGATGGACAGACAGATGGCACAGCTTGCTCAGGGCAGCCTCAATACTTTCAGAGAAGGGGAAAGATCCTACTTCATTCCAGTTCCTCCACTCATCAGCAGAATGAGCAATCCCAGAGGTCACCATTATTTGGGAAGCATTTGATTACATTTAAGGTAGATTGTATATTAGGGTGCTCTCTGATTGTTCTATAAATATTTGGTCTTGAATCTTCAGAAAGACTAGAAATTCACTGAGAGCCAGGCCCAATATCTGTGCTGCTCCTGTTTCCCAAAGGATATAACCAAGACACAAAGTAGGTGTCAATATTTGTATGATTTAATGTAAAAATAAATGTCTATTTTTGCAACTCAATATAACCTGTTTTTATAGATATGAGGACAATGATATTGCATATTATGTTCAAAGCAGGTAGAAAAGAATTAAGAACTGGCAATAGAGTTTAAGCCAAGAGTAGCTCCATTGGATGAAAAAAGGCATATACCCTCAAACCTTCTAATCACAGACTAGGTTCTGTTGAGTTAATGACATTTCTTTGTAAGACATGTGAGTTTTTCTTCTATTTGGAAGCAACACATATATTCAGGAATTGAGACAAACATTAATACAACAAAAGCTGTAGCTCAGCTGTTTGAAGGAAATCAATTCGAACAACTCATAATTTCCTGGGTGACACATCATGAAACATTAAGCTAAGTGGCGGCACCTGGCTTTGGAACTGTGCTCTCTAGGACAGCTACCAATTTATTTGTGCTGAAAAGGAAAATCTCCCCCTCCTCAATCCTTTCATGTAAAGCCTATAAACCAAGATGAGAATGATATCAAAGGGCTGTAAAAAAAAATAAAAGAGCTTTCCAACAGACAGCTATGTCTGTGTCAGGTAATTTCATGCAACTTCCACAAACAAAGCAAACAATGAGCTGCACTAAGGAAATGCTTTGATATCTCTAAGCTGTGACTAGAACTTATGAGGTTCAGTATGGAAAGGAGGCATGGCAGTGTGGCAGAAGAGCAGAGCAATGGCAGCTAGGGTCACAATTTAGCAAGGTTATCAGTAAGATGTTTTCATTTACTTAGAAACTGCAGCTAGTGATTAGGAAGTGCAATCACCCCTATATCCTAAATATCATCACAATCAGCTAGTTACTATCTCTGAGAGGCAAATGAAAGTGGATTGCACAAAAGGAAAAAGCCAGGGGTGGGGGTGAATTGATCCTGTGTTGAATAAGAAGGATGGTCAGTAGGAATACACTGATGGTGCTAAAATACAGTAATATGTAAAGCTTTACAAGTAGAGCTTTATATAAATTATCTTAAAACCTAATACTCATAAAACCCCAATAAGGTGGGTACTATTATTCCCTAAATCGTAAAGATGAGGAGCTTGAGGTCAAAATAGGGTATGCATTGTGCAAGTGACAGGGGCATGATAGGAACCTGATCTCACTCTAAGTATAGCTAACTGTAAAATGGGGATAAAAATGGGATTTACCTTGGCCTGAGGAAGTGACTCAGTCATGGAGCACTTGCCTAACATGCATGAGGCCCTGGTTTCCATTCGTATCACTTAAAAAAGCCCAAAATATGATGTCTACTTCAAGTTGATATGAGAATAAATGAGGTAACATATGAGAACAACAAGGAGAGTGCTTGGGATGAAGCCAATGTTCAAAAATGGTTGGCTCTCTTCATCTTTAAAGTCATCAGTGGTTTACTACATCCTAAAGGTATGAGTCCTTTTTCCGACATCCTTGACAGGTAGTTTCCAGCTCCTGATAGTTCATCTCCCCAAGGCCAGAAAGCTCAGTGTTGAAACAAGCTGCTTCATTGTGCAACAGCTCTTGTTTAGAAGAATTTCTTTTGATCAGCTGAAATAAACCTCCCTGTAACTGCTGCCTACTGGTTCTAAATTCTGCTATTGAGAGTAACACAGAGTAAGCCAACACCCTGTTCCACTTGACATGACAGATTAAATATGGCAGGAAACAGTCAGTGAAGAATTTTGAGCTTAAGGAAAGGCAAGTCTAAAGAAGATGCATCTGATGACAGTAAGCGGAGCTGCACTGGAGAATGGTACAAATGAAGATGAGAGGCTGGTGAGGAGGATGTGGTAGTGGTCATAAGGACCAGAGAAAGAAGATGGAGAAGCACAGATAAAGGAAACTTTTAGGGGGAGAAATTGGCAGGACTTGGGGATTAGCCAAGAATGGGTGGTGGGGAGAAAGATAAGTAAATAAAAGAATTCTCATCTAGGGCCCTAAGTGCTCAAAACCAGCTTTTGAGAGTAATTTTTTTTTTTGCTTTTGTTTTGTCTGTGTGGGATTGGAGGGCATGTGTGCATTTGTAGAGTGGGAAGATGATGGATTTGGACTTGAGCTGACAATTAATTTTTAAAATATCCAGTAAGTACCTGGGTGTAGTGGTACATGTCTGTAATCTGAGCACTCTGGAATTTGAGACTGAGGAAGGAGAATCACAAGTTTGAGGCTAGCCTGGACAACTTAGCAATCACAGCAAGACCCTGTCGCAAAATAACAAAAGGCCTGGGGATGTAGCTCAGTACAAAAGCCCTGATTCGATTCCCAGTGGGTCTGCATGTGTGTGTATGTATCCACTAAATAGAGATAGGTGACTGGCAAGGACTATCTGGGCTAAGAGATATAAAACTTAAACTTATCAACAAGAAGGCTTGGATAGGTTAGACAAGCTGTTGATACAAGACCTTGAATGGCAAGGTGAAAATCTGAATGGGGTCTAGTAGGTAGCCACCCCCTCTGTGTGAAATTCTAAAGGATCTGACATTAGGGAGCTTCCAACTGCCTCTATGTTGTCCCTTTCTTTTCCTTTCATGGTGACTTGGATTTCCAATAACCATATCTCCTTCCACTTGTCCTCTATCTTAGCTCATTTGTGTTGCATAACAAACTATTACAGATAACTTATTTAAATAACTAGAAATTGATTTCTCACAGCTCTGGAGGATGGGAAATCCAAGATCAAGGCATAAGCAGGTTTGATGTCTGAGGATAGCCTCACCTGCGTTGCCAACATAGTGCCCTTTTGCTCCAGAAAGAGGAAAAATGTTGTTGTCACATGGTATAAGGGACAGAAGGGGCAAAAAAGGGAACACATTCCCTCCATCAAGCCCTTTTAGAAGAGAATTGATTTGTTCATGAGTGTGGAGTCCTTGTGACTTAAAAACCTCCTAGAAGGCCCTGCCTCCCGACATTGTTACATTAGAGATAAAATTTCTAACACATGAATTTTGGGAGACACATTCAGACATGGCTCTTAATACTGTGATGAAGGCAAAACTGATTTTAGTGGTTCACAGTGGTTATGTGGTAAGAGCATGATCAAGGAGTTAAGAAATCTGATTCTAGTCTTGATTTTACCTCTTTTCCTTCTGGATTCCAGAAGGACTAAATGACCTTAAAATTCAAAACATTGAAGAGGTGTCCAGTCTGCCTGTACTGAACGCTGCCATAGCTCACTGGTTCAGTGCTGTGAGCCTGTTTTGAGATTGTTTACTCATCCTCGAATGCATAGAATAGAGAACAGCTTAGTGTATACTGCTGGAAAGAAAGGAGTAGATAGTATGTTTAAAGGAAAATCCAGAAACAATAGTTTTGGGTCTTGGCACACAGCCCAATACAGATACCCAAACACATGCCTACTAGTACAACCATTCATTCACCTACTCCTGAACTCAGCTGGGTAATTCACTGCTCGAATTGGGTAAGAGAAAATGTGGGGAGAGAGTAACTGAATTAAATCTAGTAGTTGCACTAGATTTCTAGTGGGGAAAAACAAGAGTTATCTGTTTGTTGTATATAGTTCATGTTCAAATATGTAAAAAGTTAAATATAAAAAGGTCTAGATGGTTATATGTGTAACAGTTACCAACAGTTCCTTCTTGGGAGGAGAGTAAGAATGGGATAAGGGGTGAGAGTAATGGGAGACTCAAGTTCCTCTATAGATGGTTCAGCGTATAAGTTGTCACAGTGAGAATGTACTCCTACATTACTTAGGTAATATTCAAAACAAGAAAAATGCATTTCATTTTTAAGTTTAACTGCTTACTAAGTCTGAGAAACTGAAGACTTTAGAGTAGCATTTCTGCTATCACAATTATCACAATGATGAACGACTTCATGTTTTAGGATGGTTGTTTCATTTTCTGTTTTGCTTTTTTTGCATGGTGGTACTGGAGAGGAAACCCAGGACCTCCTGCATTTGCTAGGCAAGTGCTCTTCCACTGAGCTACGCCCTCGGCTCTGATTGTGTTCTTCAAATGATGGACAACTTCTTCCCTCCCTTCTCAAGATCACCAGCTTCTCCAGGCTCATAGCCACCTAGAAAACAGAAGAAGGATCTATAAAAAGAATGCAGAGGAGAAATGGATTGTTCCAATGCATCGGGAAGGTTAGCTAGTGGGCTGTATAGTTGCAAAGGATAGCCAAGCAATATGCCAGGCAGTAAACCAGAGTGTCTTCCTTAACCTTCTCCCACCATGTGGCAAGCAAATAAGAGCTAATGTGGCTGGTGTGAATCCATCACAGAGGTGGGGAACTCTTCAGCACGGTAGTGACATTGCCCTGCCTCCCCAGATCTGGCATATTTCAGAAGCTGCTGATGTGTTAATGCCTGCTAAAACACGATGTGGGAAGAAGAATGAATGTGGGCAAGCTCAGCTAGCCATTCAGAAGGAAATGATCTCATTTCTCCTGCTGGGCAGCCCCCAGTTGATGGTAAATAGAGTAAGACAGGGTAACATTTAAATTCCATCATATTTTTTCCCAGAAGCCACAAATTTATAGATGATGGCTTCAACTGTCTCTTGAACTCGTTATAATAGCCATTGCCAGAAAATGAGAAATATTCAGAAACACTCTCTTGGCTAGAATTTCATTTGGTTGTTCTTCTTTCAGGATATTTTCTCTTTTTTTCAAATATACAGGGGTGGCCTTTGGCACTTGTGATGGTCTAATGTGCTGGCTGGTTGGGAGTCATGAATATGGGAGCCTTTAATCCATGATCTCTCTTCCAGCACAATTTGTTTATGAGATTCCTTTCCTGTCTTGCCAGAGGGTAAAAGAGCTATAATTCATGATTCTGTGATCTTCAACATGGCTTCTGACACAGTGAGAAAGTTCTTTGTTCTTTTAGGACAGAACTGTCACTCATCACTAAACAGCCCTTTATTTTTCCCCCGAACACTGACTCATAGAATCATAGATTCTCAGTGATGGAAGGAAGCCTAGAGGTCGTCTAATCCAACCTCTTACTAGTTGACTCCAGGCAGTGCCCAGGCATGGTAAATTACTTCATGTCCCCAAACAAGTAAAATTTAGTGAAATTAAAAGGGTGATTTTTGAGGCTCAGGGATGGAACACCTCCAAAAGGACTTTAAAGAGTTGTGTGTGCTTAAAGGTATGATGAAGAGAAAAGGCATATTTAATGACATCTTTGTTCTGATGGAATTAATGAGGTACAAACCCAAATTCTAAATGGAGAGGCTCCTACTTGTATGTTAATAGTGATAATAATTATGATGATAGGTAAGAGTGGTTAGTTAAGATTTTCTGAACACTTGTTATGCATCTGTGGAGCAAAGTTATTTACATGAATTATACAATTGCTTAATCCTCGCTTTGGGGATGACATTAGCCTTAATTTACAGACTAGAAAACTGAGGCTCTATCAAGTTTAGAGAAGTTTGTCCAAGGACAGATACCTGTTAAGTGGCAGAACTGATATTGGGACTCGGGATTGTTTAAGTCTTTGCCACTGGGCCGTATTGTCCTATTACCCCTCAAACAAAGACAGGTGATGTAGAAGATAGCTGTTTGATGAATTTATCCCCAGTTTCCAGGCTAGTGAGGAGGATGTGTTTCATAATCTTTTCCCTAGGCCTCTTGAAATCCTCCATATATGCCACCATTTTGAGCTAAGGCAGAAATATTTCTTGCTTCTATCCCTTCACACAAAGGATGTTTTTGGTTTCAGCCAAGTGCAAGAGAAATACTTCCCAGAGGTTTGAAATGTCTTAGTCATTTTGCTGGTGCATTTGGAGCAGGTGATAAGTTTAAAGGGAAAAATAGCAGCTATAATCCTGGACAGCTGGTTCGAGAGCAATTAAAGCCCTACTCTGATCCAAGGAATAAGAATCTTTCTTAGAAGCTCTCTATCTAGCTAGTCAAAATCTACAAATCTATCAAAAAGAAGTTTTTGTCCTATGTCTCAAAGGCAAGTTTTCATATTAAGTGTCATCCTCTCAATACTATATTTTTTTAAAGCTAGGTTGCTATGCTGTGATTAAATAGTAAAAATGAGTAAGAATAGCACAAAAATAAATAACCAGGATCACTTGTAAGCAACAAAGGACCCATGCTTTTGTTTAACATTCATGCTTTACCAAGTGCTCTCCCTCTCTCTCCCTCTCGCTCCCTCCCCCCTCTCTCCCTGTCTCTTCCTCTCCCCCCCCCCATTCTTTATTGTATTTGATTGTTCCGACAACCTGGTAAGGTGGGTAAGACAGTTTCCCCAATTTGGGGAGAAAGATAACTGAGACACTTTAAGAGAATCATTCAAGATTTCATAGTGAAATGATGAAAAAGGCAGGACTAGGACCTAGGAGTCTTTTGATTTTGCTCTGTCCACATTGGATAGTTTTACACTGATGCTTAACATGTTCATAATTTTTCAACTATCATAAAATATCTCTAATACTTTTATCATCCTCTTTTGGTCTTAAATAGCTTGGTGTTAAAACGTGCTTTTTCCTGACTTTTTAATTTTATTATTATTATTTTTGGTACTGGGGATTCTGGATGTTATTTTTGAAAACTCAATATATTGTCATTGTTTTTGCTAAATGTTAGCACATTAATAATATTTAATGAAGTTGGAAGTGTAATTGGTTGTGCTTTTGGAAAGAACAGGTAAAAAATAACAGTAATATCTATTATGTGTTTCTATTTTATGTGCATTATTTCATTTAATTATTTCCAATACCAAGAAAGGGGAAGATATCACTATTGTCTCACTTTATATTTTAAAAATTGACTCTGGCTGGGGGTATAGCTCAGCAGTAGAGCATTTACTTAGCATGCCTGCAGTCCTGGGTTTGATTTCCAACACTGTAACATAAACTAAAAATTTTAAAAGGACATATGATGCAACCAAGGCACCACAGATATTAAGTAGTGAAACTGGGACTCAAATTGGTATAGTCTGACTCCAGAGTGTAGGGATTTTTTGGAGACAGTCTTATTCTGTACTCCAAGATGGCCTTGAACTTGCTATGGTGCCCAGGATGTCCTCAAACTGGCAATTCACTTGCCTCAGCCTCCTGAGTCTGGGATTTCAGGTGTATGCCATCATGCCCATCTAAAAGTCTAGTTTTAAAAAACATATCCACACTGCTTTCTAGTAGTTGAAGGTAAAAGTACTAGCAGCTCATCTTGAGTGTTTATTATCTACCAACTACTTTGTAAGCAACTTGGCCTTCTTTATCTCATTATTGTCAAAACTTATGAAGCAAACACAGATATTATTTCCATTTTATAGATGAGGAAATAGAAGCTAATAATGTTAAGTAATTTCAGTTATACAACCAGTAAAGGAAGGAACTCCCATACATCTTTGGTTTTCTGTATGCTATTTAGATAACATAGCCTGGGAGCATGAAAAAAAAAGAATCACTATATATAGCAATATATAGGTGTGATCAAACTATATGATGAATATTTAAATTTTTAAAAAAATTATTGCAGTAAAAGAGACATTGCCATTAACCCCTCCAAAAAAATACTCTTCCTTGCTTCAAACACACTTGTCCTGTCATTCCTGCCACTTTCTGAAGCAGTCCACTTTCATGAGTTCCTTCATGAAGTGTGATCAAAATTTTGGTGAATGCTGCTTCTAAGTGCCATCTAATGAAAAGGCAGTCTTGTAAAAATATTATGGTGTGTTCTCATCCATCTTATTCACCAGATCTGGCACCATGCTACTTCAGGCTCTTCCGCAAAGTTAAAATAAGCATGAAAGGTAAACTTTTTTCTCTTTTTTTTGGTACCATGGATTGAACTCTGGACCCTGTGCTTACAGGGCAGGCGGTGGCACCACTGAGCTTTATCCCTGGCCTTCAGATTTTAACTTTTATTAGTACGTGTTTGCAGGACATGTACTCCATCCTCCCTACTGTACTCCTCCCATGTACTCCTCCCCATTCTATTCCTTGAAAGAAAACATTTTAAATTGATTCAGGACATTGAAGCAGCCAGAATAACACAAAGACACTCAGGAAAGAGCACTTCCATAACTGCTTCAGAAAGTGGCAAGAATGATGAGATAAGTGTGTTCAAAGTGAGGGGGAGTATTTTGAGGGGATTTATGGCAATCTGTCTTTTCCTATAATAAATTTTTAAAAAATTTTAAACATTCACTGTAGTTTTTGCTCATACTTTATATATGTACAAACTCATAATCATTAACTCATGGCCTATGAAAAACACTACTCTTGTTCTTGCAGTTACTGACTGGTGTGGGAAGTGGGGACATTTTTTATATACTAAGAAGCCCTTAGTGAAGACAGAAGTCATTAAATTAGTAAGGTTATAAATGAAAGTGTCAATTGGGATACACTTTAATTTGCTGGACATCATCATGTTAGCCACTTTATGAACTTGAGACCTGACTATATAATTTCTATCTAGTATTTGTTTTGGAAATTTTATAGAAGAAAAATTAATGATGTGATGAATGCTATGTAAGGGCACGTGAGCTATGGTGTCAAAACATTTAGAAGATCAAATATATACAGACTGGTATCAATTTGAATCCCAATTCTGTTGCTTCTTAGCTCTGTGAGGTTGATTAAGATACTTGACCTCTCTGAGGCTCTGTTGACTAGTTCTTAAAATGCAACTAATCATAACTACTTCACAGTACTGTTGTAGGCCTCCAATGAGTTTAAATGTGCTAAGCATCTAGTCCTGTACTTAGTATAAAGTAATAAGTCAATGTCTATCAGTGCCCTTTGCCTTTCTTCTGAGAGTCATTATTTGAAAATAATCTCCACATAGTAGGGACTTTTAAGATCTAAAAGATGGTTACGATTAACAGTTTAATACTATATCACCATTTCTGATATTTATATAGTTGTGTTCACCCCAGATCCTGTGCAAAAACTCACTCACATAAAATGGATTACTTTGTGGCTGATTTAATAAGATTTGTACAAAATTATTGCTACATTTTAATTTGTTTAGTCTTCTTTTCTTTTCTTACTACTTGGCAGAGTTGCCTAAATGACAATTAGAAAACCAGAAAGACATGGGAAAGTAAGTTATCCAAGCTGAGAACACGAACTGCTTGGCCTACTTTATAACAACTGGCAAATTAACCTTCACACACTCTGATAATACTGCAGAATTAATGGAGCAACTGTCTGTGCCTCCATGCAGCTGTCTAATTTGCTAATGCACATTCCTAAAATAAAAAAAAATTTTAAACCACACACTCGCACACACATACTAATTGTCTTTTTCCTTTCAACAATCCAGCTACTCAGCCCTTCTTAAAACCCATTTTGGTAAACACTATGCTGACCAAGAAGTGTCTGGAGATGGGAGGATGGAGAGAACGTGTATTGTTTATTGAATATCAGAAAACACTTCCTTCAAGGGACCTAAAGCATGTGTGAGTGCTATCATAAGAACCACATTTTAAAGGGGTGAAGTCATTACAAACACCGCCTTAGAAGACTGTGTTAGTGCCAAAACCTATCTTCAACAGCATTTCCAGATCTGCTTTTTTAAAAAGCCAGAGGCTTTTTTAAAAAGCCAGAGGCTTTTTTCAAACTATAAATCAAAAGTAAAGAAGCAAAGGTTCAGCAGTTCACTTCTATGCATTGCTTCCCTTCTGCTTGGAACTCAATTTCTTAGCCAGGTTACATTTTGGGGCTAGAAGAAGAGAAAACAGATGGGGAAGACAAACAAGGTCATGAATTAAGTAAAGAGGTGAGCTGCACACAGGTATAATAATCAGGAAACCTAAAGTTACTTAAAATCAGAGGAAATGGAGAAGAAGAAAAGTTTCTTAAAATTGACTTACAGCCAAAAAAATTTTTTTGTAGAGAACCTCCATTTTACCGTTGAATGGCCTCTGGTCTGGAATTAGAATTCTATAAAGTCTAAACAAAAAGAGCTACATTTAATTCCCCGGGAAACTCCAGTTTTAACTTGGTTTTAACAATGAAAAATTTTGTGTGCAATTTCAGAAAGGAACACACACACGAATCAAAGGCAAAAGCTTCTTCTATGTAAGCAGGGAAGTCTTACATGAAAGACACATGAACATCTTTCACGCAATTGCACTTTACTAGAAAATTCTACTGTTATTGTAAAGCATCACATGCAGATTAAATGAAAATGGAATCATTTGCTATTGGATTTTAAAGAAAGGAAAGGGATAATCAGGAATGCTTTTTATTGGCAAGAACCATTCCAGTGAATATGGTGCTTGGTAATTGTTCAGACAAGAAAGGGAGTATAAATAAATAAGCCTTTTCTCCTACCATGAGGCTATCACTTCATTAGTTGAAAATAAAAGATCTCTATACATTGAATAGAGGCAATATACTCAGAACATTACTGGGGGTCTGACCCATAGAAGTCTGTTCCTTTGTGGGAAACAGCAGCAACTTCCAGGGTGGGAAGTCTGTAAACACACACACAGCCTTAATTTCCACTCACTCCCTGCCTGCATCTTTTGTCTCCAAACCTAAAGGACCACACACTACCTTTTCATAGGCTCCTGTTTGATACTCTTGAGCATATCAAGTTTATCCTAGCCAAACCCATATTTAATGTTCTAGATTAAAATCAGAGAATGTTAGAGCTGGAAGTTACCTTATATATACAGAGTTGATTCAGTCAGCCACCTCTTGGCAACACTAACACATTTTAAATAATTTAATTGCCAAATTATATTTCCTCCTCTTCTCAGAAAAAAAATCTCTTATGTAAAGTTCAGTTGGCTTCTACAAGGTGCTAGTGCCTTAGCTATAACCTGGCCAATTATTCTGGTGTTCATTTATGAAAATATGTCATTTTAAGTCCTTCTAGGCACTGAGAGGTGATTGAATTTTTTTTATTCTAGAGATGGAACACAGAGTCTTACAAATGTTAGGCAAGTGCTCTACTACTCAGCCATATCCCAAGCCCAAAAATACTTCAAAAGTGCCTATTTCTTAATTTTTTTCTCTTCTATTTCTTATGATCCATTCATTCCCTGAGATAGGGAAAAATCAGAAAAAAAATAGGTGTTAGGAGAGGCTGGAAATAGTCACTGGAATTTCACTGGAGTGAATGAGAGGGAAAGTGATTGAGATACTTTGAAATATTCTTTCTCAGCAATCAGAACCACCAAATGGATGCTGCTGACTTGAAAATGGATAAACACTGTGCATAATTCCATCTTTATCAGTTCAAAATTGCCTCAAGATTGAAATTATATAATGCATTAAGGATGTCTAGTTGTGCCCTCAGTAACAATATATTTCTTTTGATGTCAATTTTTTAGTGTCTGGATTTTCCCCAGATTGAGTGAGAAGTGGGATTAACCCAAACAGTGCAAAACTCATAATACTCAATATAGGTAAAAGTTGTTTAATTAAAAGGTTAAAGAGTAGAAAAACATACCAATACAATTTAGTGTAAAACAAAATACAGTAACATCCTACTTATCCAATTACCTCACATATAGCCATATACAAAAAGGCCTATAGTTTCTCTTGGTAGTACAAAATGTGGCACCTTAAGCAAAAGAAATGTTTAAAAAAAAAGCAGATTGGAAGAGATATATCTGGGCATGAAAATGAATGCTGATAGCAGAAGAAAATGTGCAAACACCTAAGGACCAAGCTGAGCACATTATGGTCAATTAGTGGAGAGGAGCAGCAGTCAGTCCTCAAGATTAGCAGGACATCACTATGTAGTATATGGTGTGATAACTACATTCTGGAACTTATTGGGCCCTGACTTTGCTGAACTTTTAAATTCTCAAGATTGACCTTGGGCTCCAGGGAACTTAACAGCAGTAGTTTTGCGGGACTTCAAGGCCTTAGGACACAAAGAGTACAGATTTAACAGTTACACATGACAAATACGGTGAGATTGTGTGAGTTTTTGCTATAGATGTAATGTTTGTGTTTCTTCTACATTTATATAATCATAATTCTAAACTTGATGCTATTTGAAGGTGGGACCTTTGGGAGGTGATTGGGTCTTGAGGATAGAACTCTCATGAGTGAGATTTGTCTCCTCATAAAAGAGACTCCTTGCCCTTCCCACCATGTGAGGACACAATGAGAAGGTGCTATCCATGAATCAAGAAATGGGCCCTAACCAGAAATCAAATCTGCTAGTGCTTTGACCTATGACTTCCTAGCCACCACAGCTGTGAGGAATAAATGCATGGTTTATACACCATCCTGTTTATTGTATTCTATTATAGTAGCCCAAATGAACTAAGGTATTTCCAAGAAAAGACAATTTGGGGGAAATCCCAGAGTACTTCAGGCTTGGGTTCTGAAGTTTTCCAGGAATGGCTTTCATGTCTTGGCAATTAATTATCTAGCAGTAGGTCAAGGGGGGAACAGTGAATTGCCTAGCATGGCCCTTAATTAAAGTATTGTTGCGGCAGAGCAGAGCAGCTCTGTGCTATAGCCAAGTGTTACAGCTCAGTGTCACAGCTGAGCGTTACAGCTCAGTGTGAAAGTTCTAGAACATAGCTCTGAGGCCCCGCTGAGCTTTACAGATCAGTGTGGCAGCTCTGGGTCACAGTCTCTCTGATAGTCAGTTGAAGAGGTGGAGAAAAAAACCTTTATTACACTGGTAAGCCCCAGGCGGGCTCAGAGGAGTCTAAGCGCTCTACCAGAAATGAGTCTCCTTATATAGGGATCTACAGAGTAGGTGAGCGTGCTCAATGAAGAAGCCAGGAGGCAGAGTTACAGAACATTCCTGAAGCAAAGGGGCAGTTACAGAACATTCCTGAAACACATGCCTTTGTGAGCATGCTCACTGAAGCAGGGGGTGGAGTTACAGAACATTCCTGAGAGGGGGCAGATCTTAACAGAACATTCCTGAAAGTTCACACAGTTCACACAGTCACAAACCATTTTGATACATTGGGCAGAAGTGCTGCCCAGAGCACAAATTGAGGAGTTACAGAACATTCCTGAGAGGGGGTGGAGCTTAACAGAACCTTCTTGTGAGTGGGCAGAGTTTAACAGAACATTCCTGAAAGGTCACACAGTTCAAACAGTCACAAACCATTTTGATACATTGGGCAGCAGCCCATCAGCATAAACTTACATTTCCAAAACAAAACATTCTATGGGGGAAAAAAATGGAGGCAAGGCAAGGGCCTGTCTTATTGTATAGCACTTCTCTATCAGTATTAATTTAAGAACTTTTTTTTGTAGTATTGGAGATTGAACCCAGGACCTTAACACTGAGTTACATCCTCAGTCCTTTTTTTAATTTTTCTTTTGACACACAGTCTTGCTAAGTCACTAAATTAACTAGGCTGGGCTCAAACTTACAAATCTGTCTCAGCCTCCCAGAGTACTTAGGATTATAGGCATGCATCACTACAACCAGTTTAACATTCTTACTGTCATTTTTGATCACTCAAAAATAAATACTGCTTTCCCCTACCCCTAGGGACGGATGGAGGGGTTGAAGAGAGGGCAGGGGAATGGGGAAAAAATAAGAACCAAGAGAGATTATGTAAAGGTGCAAAATTCCAATGATGAATGTCATTATATTCCACACCTAAGATGTACCAATAAAATTAATTAAAAAAATAAATACTGCTTTCAACTGCCTGTATGCTTAAACTGGTATCAAGAATGTTAAAGGATACAATGAAAAGTTCCAGAACAATGAACTATTTGTACCCTGGACAGGGGTTGTTCTCAGGTTCCATATAATATTTTTAAATTTAAGAAAATTTTATCACCTTATTATTATGATAAAAGAATACATGTTCTGTTTTTGGTTTTTTTTGTTGTTGCTTTGGTTTGGTTTGGTTTGGTTTTTTGCAGTAACAGGGATCAAACTCAGGACCTTGTGTTTGGGAGGCAGGTGTCAGCACCACTGAGCTAAATCCCTGGGCCAAGAATACATGTTCTTAGGAAAAAACTGTGAAATATTTAAAAAAAAAACAGAAGGAAGGAAACAAAAATCCTACCTCCCAAGGATAATCACTCTTAATGTCTAACTACCTATTTGTGCAAACACAGTCTTTATTGATTATTACATAATATAGTATGGTCAGTGTGCTGTTAAACTAACTTTTCCCTTGCTCACCTACAATTCCTATAGTTTTTTAAAAAAATTCAATATCCCTTTGGAGCCCTGAGAAACAGACTTCAAATGAAAGCACTGAGCTAAGACAGCAATTTGGAGTCAACAGACTAACACGGTAGCTGAAGTAGTAGAAGGCAATATTATCTATCATTTATCAGCAGTTTAATATGTGTCAGGCACATGGATTCTCTCTAATCTTCACAAGAAAAATTAAAATCTGTTCTTTTTTTTTTTTGCTTGAATTCTTTTATTGGTACATTTTAGGTATACAAGACGTTTACATTTATCATTGGGTGCTTGTGCCTGTACTTGATGTATCTTGGTTCTTACTTTTTCCCCATTCCCTGTGCTCCCTTCACACCCTTCCCTATGTACAAAGACTTTGTTTCCATTTTTTCATTTTCTCATAATTTTTCCTTTCCCTTCTTTCCTTTCCCCTTCCCCTC
>NW_004624940.1:413908-427377 GCF_000247695.1 Heterocephalus glaber | reverse complement strand
TGGTTTTTGTCCTTGACTCTGTTAATATAGTGTATTGCATTTATTGATTTACATATGTTGAACCATCCCTGCATCCCTGGGATAAATCCGACTTGGTCAGGGTGTATGATCTTCTTGATGACCCTCTGTATTCTGTTTGCCAGTATCTTGTTGAGGACTTTTGGATCTATGTTCATTAGGGAGATTGGCCTGTACTTCTCCTTTTTGCTTGAGTCTTTCCCTGGTTTTGGAATCAAAGTAACACTTGCTTCTAGGAATGAATTTGGAAGCATTGCCTCCCTTTCAGTTTCCTTGATGAGTTTAAAGAGTAATCTTGTAGAATTCACCCATGAAGCCATCAGGACCTGGCCCTTTCTTTGTTGGGAAATTTTTTATTACGTTTTCAATTTCACTTATTGCAATTGGGGTGTTTAGAATTTCTATATCATCTTCTTTTAACTTTGGCAATTCATATGTATCTAGGAATAGGTCCATTTCTTCTGTGTTTTCCATTTTATTAGAGTACAGGTTCTCAAAGTAGGTACTGATGATCTTCTGGATTTCTGCTGGATCTGTTGTGACTTTACCTTTTTCATTCTTAATTACATGGATTTGAGCCTTCTCTTTCCTTTTTTTGATAAGGTTGACTAAAGGTTTATCAATTTTATTTATTCTTTTGAAAAACCAACTCTTTGATTCATTGACTTTTTGTATCACTCTCTTAATCTTCATTTCATTGATTTCTACACTGATATTTATAATTTCCTTTCTTGTATGAGCTTTGAGTTTGTCGTGCTCTTCTTTGTCTAGGAGTTTGAGGTTCTTCATTAGGTTGCTTATTTGAATTCTCTCTGTTTTCCTAATGTGGGCATTCACTGCTATGAATTTTCCATGTAGAACTGCTTTCATTGTGTCCTGTAGATTTCTGTATGTTGTACTGGCATTATCATTTACTTGTAGAAACCGTCTAATTTCTTCTTTAAATTCTTTCATGACCCATTGGTTGTTCAGGAGGGTGTTATTCAATTTCCCTGTGTTTGTGGGAGTTTTGTGGTTTCTTATGTTATGGATCTCCAATTGTATTGCACTATGGTCTGATAATATGCAGGGGATAACTTCAGTTCTTTTACATTTACTTAGACAAGTCCTATGAGCTAGCATGTGGTCTATTTTGGAGAAGGACCCGTGTGCAGCTGAAAAGAATGTGTATTCTGATTTTGTGTGGTTGAACACTCTGTAAACATCTGTTAAGTCCATTTGTTCAACAGCTTGGTTCAGTTCTAGAATTTTATTGTTAATTTTTTGTCTAGATGATCTGTCTATTTGTGATAGTGGGGTACTGAGGTCCCCCACTACAATTTTGTTAGTGCTTATTTGGTTTTTCATGTCCATTAATATTTGTTTTGTATATTTGGGGGCATTTGTATTTGGTGCATATATATTTAGGATTGTCATCTCTTCATCTTGGATTGTTCCCTTCACAAGAATGTAGTGACCATCTTTGTCTCTCTTAATTAGTTTTCGTTTGAAATCTTCTTTGTCTGCAAATAAGATTGCTATCCCTACTTTGTTCTGGGTCCCTGTGGCATGGAGAACTGTTTTCCATCCTTTTATTTTCAGTCTATGAATTTCTTTTTGAGTTAGGTGTGTTTCTTGTATACAGCATATTGCCGGGTTTTGCTTCTTAATCCATTCTGCCAGTCTATTTCTTTTGATTGGTGAATTGAGTCCATTAACATTGATGGTTATAATTGATAGATACTGACTCATCTTTGTCATGATGTTTTACTGTTGTTGGCTCTTTTTATTTATTATTTTTCTCCCTTTCCCTTTATTTTCTTACCTTGCCTGGTGGCTTCTCTCTGTTGGGCCTCATGGAGTTGTGACCTTCATTGTTTTTTTTTTCTAGGATATTGTTTAGAATTGTTTGGAGTACTGGTTTTGTGTTCATGAAATTTCTCAGGTGTTCTTTGTCGTGGAAGTATCTAATTTCCCCATCGATTTTGAAAGATAATTTTGCAGGATACAGCAGTCTCGTTTGGAAGTTATTTTCGTTTAGGGCTTGAAATCCTTCTCTCCAGGCTCTCCTTGACTTGAGGGTTTGTGTTGAGAAGTCTTCTGTGATTCTGATGGGCTTTCCTTTGTAGGTGATTTGCTTCTTTTCGTTAACTGTTTGTAGGGTTTTCTTCTCCTTTTGGGTTTCTGGGATCTTGACTCTTATATTATATGTCTAGGTGTAGATATTTTTTGATCATGGCTAGTTGGAGTTCTGTATGCTTCACTTATCTGTATGTCCAATTCTCTACCTCTGTCTGGGAAGTTTTCTACTATTACTTCTGTGAACTTTTTTTTATGTTAATTGTTCTTTCTCCTGCTTTTTCAGGGACTCCTATCAGTCTTATGTTATTCTTCTTTGCATCATCTAGCAGCTGCTGGATTGATTTCTTGTGGTCCCTTACTATTTTTAAGAAATCTCTGTTTTCATGGTCATTAACCACAACCCTGTCATCTACATCTGATATTCTATCTTCACATTCCCTTAATCTGTTGTGCATACTTTCAGTGGAGTTTTTAATCTCCTGAATATCTGTTTGAATCTGTTTCATGGATTCCATTTCTTTCTTATGTTGACCTATCATGGTTTCTATCTCTTTCTTATGCTGAGCATTCATGGCTTCCAGCATGATTCTGAGCTCATCTATTCTTTTTTATCTGTTTCCTTTCTAGAGCCCCTAATCATGTCTTTCCCTCTGCTCACCATCTCTGTAGTTATCTGGAAATTATTTCTGTTTTTAATTTTTCTAGAGCCTCATTCATCTGTTTTGTTACTTCCTGTGCTATCAGTTCAGGGTTTCCAGCTGGTTGATTATCAGATTTTTCCACCTCGTTTCCCCCAGAATTTGTCTTTGGTGGGGTGAATGTCTGAGTTTGTGCCTTGCTTAAATGTCTTTCAGTTTTGTTTTTGGTACTGTCCTTGGTTTAATTCCTGGGTTGATAGCTCGAAGTTGCTTACTGTAAGTATCTTTGTTGCTTGTATTTAGAACCCTTATGGAATGATTGTTCTCAGAAGTATCTTCCAGATATAGCTGGTCTGTAGGTTTTGAGTCTCTAATAACTCTGAGGCTATTGCATTTTCATTATACCAGGAAGGAGAACTTGTTAGATGGTTCACAACACCTTAGCCCAAGTGATACAATCAGCAATACCATAGCATCAAGTACTTCTGAGAAAATGACAATTTGTTGTAGTTATTAATCTATCACCTTTAACTGTGTGAAGTAAATCAAAATCGAGGACCAACCCAACATATATTTATACTGAATAAACTCTTCAATATGGGATGTGGAGTTAGAAGGAATTGAGGAGGGAGGGATAGATAAGTAGAAGGATAGGAGGTTAGCAGTGAGGCCAGAGGACACAGGTGGGAGAAGGAAAAAGAGAAGAAAAGAAAAGTAAAGAAGAAATCTGAATTAGGGGCAGAACAGGAACAAAAAGGGAGATGAAGAACAATGTGGGACAGCAAGAGAGCAAGTATGAAAGAGAGAGAAAGAAAAAAAGAAGAGAAAAACAAAAAATTTGAAAAGAGTAGAAAAAGAAAAAAATTAAAAATAAGAGCAATAATAATAATAATAATTTTGAAAATAACAAAAATAAAAATGAAGGGCCTCCTTCAGGGTATTTCTCTGCTGTCACAATAGACAACGTGGACAGCTGTGTGCAGATATAAGTCAATGAGTCTCAGCAAGCCAGTTGCAGACTCATGAGATTCAATCAGATTTCTGGCTGCAAGTCCCAAGTTGAGCTCCCTGTCCTCCTGTAGGGTTGAACTCTGCAAGGTTCTACTGCAGGTTCCAGCTGCTCTTCCCCTGAAGATAGTCCAGGTTCCAATGGGAGATGATGAACCCTCCAACTTGTCAAGTATTATGGTGTGGTGTCCCTTTATTGCAGAGATTCTCTTCACTTTTCCAGTGGGCTTCAGTTTTCATCAAGGAGCATGAGAGGGCCTCTATTTGTTGTTCACTTCTGCTCTATCTTCTGGAGCTCAGGACAATGGCCTTTATGACACCCTGTGCCTTTGTAGTGTGGAACCAGGTAGTGGCACATCCAGGAGGCCAAAGGTGGGAGGGGGGCCTAAGCTGGTTGCTGTGTGCATGGCAAGTTGCAAGGGGTCCTCACAGTCCAGCTGGTCGCTGGTGGGCATGGCGCTGGTTGGACAGAGTGGGGCTTCAGGTGGCCAGGGCTAAAATCTGTTCTTAATCCCTTTTTACAAATAAGGTTGCGAATCAGAAGAAAATAACAGATATGTTAATTTTCTCTTGGTGTCATAAAAAATTAACAGAAACTTAGTGACTTAAAACTTTTTGTTCTCACAGTACTGTAGATCAGAAGCTCAGGCACAGCATTGATCATATAGTTCACTACACAAGGCCAAAATCAAGGTGTTCTTTTTTGGAGGCTATGGGGATTAATCTATCAAGTTCATTTGAGACATTGGCAGAATTCTATTCCTTCTGGATGTAAAACAGAGATTTCAGTTTCTTTGCTGAATGTCCTCTGAGGACTGTCCTCAGCTTCTAGAAAGTTCTACTACTTTTCATCTATCTTCAAACCAACAATGTTGCATGAAGTCCTTCTTCCACTTTGGATCTCTTTGACCTCCTCTTTGGCCTCATCTCTCCTACGATTTCTTACTTTGTTGTATCTGTCATCTCTGACTAGTCTGTCTTTCTCTTCTGTTTTTAAGTGTTAATGTGATTATATTGGGCTGTACTTAATATTCCAGGATCATCTGTCTATTCTAAGGTCAGTTGATCACCCCAGAAACCTTAGTTACATCTGCAAAGTTCTTTCACAGATGTACCTGGGTTACAGTTGGATGCAGGAAATAGCAGAACTAATGCACTAATGAGCCAGTCTGTAAAAGGGAAGCAACTGTATCCTTTGTTACCTTACAGGTCATAGCTGTGTTAGTTGCTTTTCATGTTGCTGAGACAAAATACCAGACATCCAAAGTTAAAGGAGAAAAGATTTATTTGGCTTAAAGTTTGTAGAGATTCCAGTCCATAATTGGCTGGCTCCAAGGCAGGGACACAGAGGGGCAATGATTCAGGGTGGCAGAAGACAGCAAAAGCAATAAGAGAACTTTATAGCATCTCCTGGCCCCTTTTATCTTATCCAGAATACCTTATACCTACCTACAATAACCTGAATCCTAGTGCCCTCGGTCCTAACCCCACCATGAATCATCACACACTCTATATTCAGCCACCTCCAAAGTAGCCTATGACAACTTGAGGCTTTCGGGGGACATCTGGACACAAATCACAATATCTAACAAGCCACCTGCATTATCTTTAGCTCATGTTTGATCGTGGAGAATGGGTACACAGAGACATAATTCCTCACTTGTAGTGTATCCTTGCTATTAGAGACATAACAACCTCATAGATTATTGAGCCCTCAATTGTGACTGTTGGCATACAGAAGTTTGTCTCCATACACCAGCTGAAGGCTCATTTAGCAAGTCACACATAAGCTTTGGAATGACTCATAATTTTAACCATTAGCAAAATTCATAAGCCAAATCAATAATATCTAAAGCCTGCTCAGGCAGTTTTAAGCTGGTCTTCTACAACTATTACCAAAGGTGTAAATATGAGCTTATCAGTTTCTTTCCTGTTACTGGGACCAAATACGTAACACCTTCAACTTAAAGGAGAGGTTTGTTTTGGCTCATGGTTTCAGCCCATGGTCAGCTGGCTCCAAGGCAAAATGGCATGGTAAAAAGGCATGACAAAGGACAACTGCTCAACCCATGGCAGCTAGGAGGCAGAGAAAGAAAGGTAGAACTGGGGACAAGAATGCAGCCTTCCAGATCACACTCACCAGTGTTCCACTTCCAGACAAGATCCACCTCCTAATAGCATATTCAGTCACTAAACTCATTGTGGATGAATCCACAGATAAGTATTGTGCCCCCATGTTCCAATCACCTTCAAACATACAAGACTTTTGAAGGGACATTTTAGAACTAAACCATAACAATGAGTAATGGGAATTTTTTTTTTTTTAAATGATGCATCTGGGAGGGAGAGGAGGGGAAGAGAATGTAAAAAGAATTAAGATGTGTTATGTACCTGTACCAGCTCTCCACAATGAATGTACTCATTATGTACTGCAAACAGGTACTAATTTTAAAAAGATATATTAGAAGCAATAAAGAAGGAGAATTTCCCCAAGTTGTCAACGGACATCATACCATAGATGCAAGAAGCTCAGAGAATGCTAAGCAGGATCAATTCTAAAAATCCACTACAATAGCTGGGCATGATGGCCAATGCTTGTAATCCCAGCACTCTGGGAGGCTGTGGCAGAGGGATTGCAAGTGTGAGCCAGCCCAGGCAATTTAGTGACTTAAGAAAGACCTTGTAAAATAAAAAAGGGCTAGTAATGTAGCTCAATATAAATACCCTGGGGATCAATCCCTAGGTTTGCAAAAACAAACAAACAAACAAACCAAAACCCCACGCAAACCACTACAATTAGTATGTTCAGCCTTCAGGAAATCAAAGACAAAGAATATATTTTTAAACGATTCAGAGGAAAACCACCTTACCTATAGAGGAACAAATATAAGAGTATTTCTACTTGTCCTTTGAAACCATACAAGCAAGAAGACAGGGGGAGTGAAATATATTCAAGATGCTAAGAGGAAAAAAGCTCACCAATTCAAAAATTTTTACAAAGCAAAATTATTCTTTATAAGAAACAAAGAAATTAAGGTATTCTTAGGCAAATAATGGTAGAGTACTTCCCTACCATGAACAAGGCCCTGGGTTGGATCCCCAACAACACACACACACACACACACACACACACACACACACACGAAAATAAAATAAAATTATGATCAACTCTATACCCACGTATTTCATAACCTGGATGAAATAGACCAATTCTTTGAAAAGCACAATCTGCCAAAAATCACACAAAAAGAAACACACAATATGAATAGGCCTAAATCTATTGAAGAAGTTGAGATGATAATTAATTACCTTTCAAAACAGAGCACAAGGCCCAAACAAATTCAATGGCAAGTTTTGCCAAACATTTAAAAAACTCATTAAAGTAGTTCTTTACAATGTCTTCCAGAAAATAGAAGCAGAGAGAATATTTCCGAAGTTATTCCACAATGCAGCACTACCTTAATATCTTAATAAAATAATTATAAGAAAAGAGAACTAGACCATATCTCTCATGCACATAGATACAAAAATCCTCAACAAAATATTAGCAAATTGAATCCAACAATGTATAAAAAGAGTTATGCAACATGGCCAAGTGGGATTTATTCCAGATATGCAAGGCTGGCTAAAACATTCAAAAATCAGTTAAATTAATCAATTCCATCATCAAGCTAAAGAAGAAAAATTGCATGATAATGTCAATAAAAGCACAAAATGTATGAACTCCAATTGAGGAGAAGTTACTTAACTTGATACATAAAATCTTCAAAAAGCTGAAAGCTAACATCACACTTAGTGGTGAGAATTGAAGCAAATGATACTGTCAGCACCTGGGACAAACAAGGTGTCACTTCTGCATCTCCATTTGTCCTTTGGCTGTGGGAGCTGGGAGGGTGACTGTGAGGGAGGATAGGACCCACTCTGCCTCCATCTTGCTTTGGGAGAAAACTTGTCACCTTTAATCAGGTTAAGATTTCATCAAGTAGGGGCCAGGGATTTAGCTCAGTGGTTCCAGCGCCTGCCGTGCAAGCGCAAGGTACTGAGTTTGATCCCCGGTGCCAAAACAAAAAAACAAACAAAAAAGATTTCATCAAGTGCCAATGTATTGATGTGATATATTTTGGGTTAGCCTTTTGGCCTCTGATTTGGGATAGACTGGAGTCTAACTCAAGTCTGGATGGTAAACAAAAGGTGAGGTAGAGACAATCAGATACCACAGAAAGAGAAGAGTCAAGCACTGGAGGTGGCAAATAAGTACAGATTTACAGAAATCAGCAGATTTTGCTCCTACTTGAGAATAAAAAATTAAATCTTCTGTAATAAATTAAAACTCTTCATTTGTCTCTCCCAAATCATCACCCTTCTAGGCCCCACCCACCACCACTTTTACATGTACACATACACACACCTATGTATGCTCGTGCACAGACGTGTTCACAAGTGAATGCAGGACTGAGGCAATGGAGATTAAGAGGAAGGACTAGTACAGAACTCAAAGTCTGCTGAAGACCCTTTGGGGAACCCTAGATAAGGCCCCAAAGCAGCCCAATAGGCAATCAAAGCCAGCCTCTTATCTGGGAGAACTGACTGCAATCTACAGGGTTTATGTTTCGAGGTCAAAGTCTATGTATGCCCATAACCCTGCTGACATCAATATGGCCATTTGCTCAGGCCTATGTATTATTTCCCTAAGAAATTCCAAATACTTGGCCCTTATTAGATCCAGACTTTCATCTACATTTTCAAAATCCTGTCTGCACCTTTGGATTTAGTTTGCTAAGACTTTCTTAGGCTTCAAATAGGAATAAAAGTTGTATCACTTGATATGGGAAATAGTTCATTTATGTACTTTGGCTTTACTTATAGGATGGATGAGGATAACTACAGAGTATAAATTTTTAAAGTTTTTGATTCTCTAAAACAGGGGAATTAGGATTATTTTTCCCAACTGTGAGGAAATAAATAGTGCATGCCAATGCAATAAGTATTTATTAGTTGCCTAGCACTGTGTTCAGAGTGTCTACCATAATGTCTCAAAAGTAGGTACTCAGTTATTGTTTGAATAAAACTATTAGTGCATTTTTTCAGCCCAAAAGACAGATTATTAGAAAATGTCTTTCATTTTCCTAGCTAGCATCTGAGGAATTTGGAAAGAATCAAGATTTATTATTAGAAATAGATAGATCTGCTAATCAGGATTCTAGAGTAACAAAATTTGGAGCTCAGGCCAGATTAATAACTAGGAAATTGTTTTATTTCCTTTGACTATCTAGTGTTATTCTTATGATGCATACACTCCCCCATAAGTGCATAAGGAACATCAAAAGTCTGTTCTTTGGTTAGATGGGATGGGATGATAAGAAAAAATATAAGCCATAAAAATTGAAAGCCAGTGGAATTCATTAATCAATTAATAATGGATGGCCCTCTGGCCTTCTTGGGAGAGATTTTATTTGGGAAAAGATTTAGAAATGTGATGTAGTTAGGAAAAGGTATACTTGGAATCTTGTTTGAAAGATTTGGGTCTTCCTCAAGATGAATTATGAAACCAGAGTGATTGAGATGGAATGACTGTGACAAATTATAATCTATTTCACTACATTCAAATTAACTTGGCATGACATGGGGTCATCATGAAAAAAAAATAAAAGGAGAATGGAAATTTAAAAATGGGAATAAAAATGGCAGGAAAAGGGGGAATAATTTGTCAGTTTTCCAAAAAGAGTGGGCTCTAGCCCTTTCTGAGTTACTGAGAATCGCTTCAAAGGAAAATATGTTAATTTATCTATGCATACTTGATGAAAATAAAGCTACAGAACCTAAGCAAACCTCTTCCCTTTGTTCAAATTCTGTGTTTTCCAAGTATTCTTCTTTCCTATAACTTGGTTCCCTGAGTGACATGCCAATCCAGAAGGAATGCCTTGAACAAATGACAGACACTCATTATCTAACCAGAGCCAGCTGTAAATTAATAAATGACTCTCTGATTTATATGTCAGTCTTTTATAGAGGTAGTTAGTGTAAAGCAATTCCCTTAAACATAATCAGTCTTGGTGCACTAAATAAACTGAGTTGCTAGATCTGCAAAGCTGAAGATCAAATCCTGAAACTAGGAGCAACTTTCAATCAGCCTTCTCGCTGAGCTTTGAAAATTTTGGCATATTAAACATTCTGGTTGTTATTCCCTAGCTCTCAAATGACTCACAGGTCAGATTTACTTCAACTAGAAATGCAAAAAACAGGAAAGTGGGAGGAAAATAAAATAACAGAGAAGCAAAAGGCTTTAGTGTCATGAGACCTGAATTTGAATAAGATACCCAAGATCCTACCAAATATTTCCTCATTTAAAAGATTTCTTGTGAAACTAAAATGAGATTGCATAAAAAGTATCTAATAAAAATTCAATAAAATACAATTTCTCTACCATCTCAGGCAGAATTTATATTTTAAACACACCCTATATGTAATTCAAAAGCCTAAGTATATTGAGGAGACATTTCAGATCTTAGCCAGAAAACAATGTAGCAAAAGAATTTGGGGGTCATGGAGTCTATCGAGGTCTTGAAAAATTTTATTCCCAAAGCCCCATACATTAGGTTTTTTCATTGGTCACTTAAGTAAGATGAACTATCTGGAGGACTATCCTAAACCTATGTAGGGAGGATGAAGTAATTAGGGAGCTACTGCTGGAATAAGTTTTATGTAGATGCTTGGCTCATAGAGATAGGCTACTCCTAATGAATTGTCATAAGGTATCTTTTATTTTCATCCAGAGAAAACCTGTCAAGAAGAAATACAAATAATAATAGCTAACATGTATAAATTATAAATTACTCACCTTGTGCCTAAGATTGTGTTAACAAAAGTATATCCATAATTATTTTCATATGTCTCACCAAGAATATTATAAGCTCCTTGAGAATTTCTTGTCCCCCTCATTCCCTCACCCCATGTAGAATGTAATGGAGGAACAAAGGCTGTAGATGACAGAGCTGACCTGCTAGCATTTACTAATTTGTTACTGTGAGCCTGGCAGTCAGCTAAGTGCCTTTGCATGCATTATCTCATTAAATTCTGTTAATAGTCTAATGAAGTAGGTACATACTCTTACCCTTATTTTACAGATCATAGCATTAGGATTTGAAGATTAGGTCACTTGCTCAAAGTTACACAGCTGTCAGTGGCTGAGTATGGATTTAATCCACGATGGTGTTTCCAAAATACTATATTCAACTATCAACCTACTCCCTCCTGTCTTCTCTTCCATTTGTCTCAGGCAAGCTGTTTAGTGCTTTTAAAGGCACACCTAGTGGTGTGGTCAGAATGTTTGTGTCCTCCCAAAATTCATATGTTGAAGTTTAAACCCCAATGTATTAGGAGATAGGGCCTTTGGGAGGTGATTATGCCATGAAGGCAGAGCCCTAACTTTTGAGATTAGTTCCCTTATAAAAGAGACCCCAGAGGCCAGGGATTTAGCTCAGTGACGCTGCACCAGCCTGGCAAGTGCAAGGTCCTGACTTCAATCCCTATACCAAAAAAAAAAAAAAAAAAAAGAGGGAGACCTCAGAAGGCTTGTCTGCCACTTGTATCATGTGAAGACCTAGCAAAAAGTTGCCAACTATAAACCAGGAAATAGACTCTCACCAAATGTTCTAGTACTTTGATCTTGGAATTCCCAGCCTTTAGAATGTGAAGAATTCATTTCTGTTGTTCTTTTTTTTTCCCATTTCTGTTGTTCATACGCTAGTCAGTTTATGGTATTTTGTTATAGCAGCCTGAATGGATTAAGAATATTAGTAAAAGTAGAGATCATAACTCTCACTAAAACAGGGAAATGCAAATTTCTCATTTTAACACAGGGAATGATGAAACCCCAAACAAAGACTGTTCTTTAGACAGGTCCTAGAATATCTAAACTCATAATTTCTCTTGGATTACATAATAAGTCAATGTAAAGCGTGCAATTTTATCTGAATCATAATATGTATTATTGGTTTTAAAAAGCAGCACAAAATCAAGGTGAAAAAAGTGATAACTATATTTGGTAATAAAAACTTACTGCAGATGAAAAACTAAAAATCATATCTTTGTACTCAGAAATCTGCAAATGTTGACCTGATAAATTAGACTTACACAATTTATCAAGGAAACAAAATGAAAAACGAATAAGAACACACTAAGTAAAATATGGCAACTACAAATTAAATAAGGTATGAGGACCAGGGATTTAGCGCATTGGTGCTGCGCCTGCCTCACAAGTACAAGGTCCTGAGTTTGATCCCCAATACTGCAAAAAGTAAATAAATAAATAAATAAGGTATGAAATCTTGCAAAACATAGATTTATTACATATACCCCAGGCAAGTTGGACTGTGCAGAAATAATAGCCATAAAATCAAAACTATACTAGAACAAAATAAATTTCATTATGATGTTCATGAAGAAATAAATTGATTCTCATCAGAATAATTTAAGCAAATTAAAAATGAAAATGGAAAAATTCTAGATATTTTTAACCTTAATTAGAAAATTTGATAAGTGCTGTTCTCTCTGAAAAAATCCCTTAATGAAGAAAATGAATGAATCAATATCCTTATAATTAAAAATGATTAAGGGAAAGTGATTTTAAAAGCATGCACTCTTCAGCCAGACTAAATAGGTGTGAATTCCATCTCCATCAGTTCGTTAACTGTAATCTTCTACTGGTACATTAACCCTCTCTGTACTCCCAGTGACCTCACCTGTAAAATGGGGATAAAAACAATATTAGATTCCTCTTTTTCCTTCCTTTTTTTTTTTTTTTTTTTTGAGTACTGGGAGATTCAAACCCAGCTCCTTTACCACCCCTTTTTTGTTTTTTATTTTTAGACAGGGTCTTGTTAAGTGACTAAGTTGCCAAGGCTAGGCTTGAATTTAGATTCTCCTGCTTTAGCCTCCTTAAATGCTGGGATCACAGGTATGTGCAACTGTGCCCAGATTCTTTTGTTACTTTATTGCAGTGCTAGGGGTGCAACTCAAGGCCTAGCATCTGTTAGGCATGCTACATGTGAAAGAAATTCCAGACTTAATATTAGGTTCTTGTAACTCTGCCAAAAGTCTTCTAGACTTAATAACCAAATTCAGTCAAGTAGCTGGTTACAAGGTCAACACACAAAAATCAATAGCTTTCCTCTACACTAATGACAGACTTACTGAGAGAGGAACTGGAGAAACAACTCACTTCACAATAGTATCTAAAAAACTGAAATACCTAGGAATCAACCTAACAAAAGAAATCAAAGACCTCTACTCTGAAAAGAGAGATTGAAGATGGTATCAGAAAATGGAAAGACATCCCTTGCTCCCAGGTAGGATGAACCAACATAGTGAAAATGGCCATTCTTCCAAAACTGCTATATAGATTCAGTGCCATCCCAACTGAAATTCCAACAGCATACTTCACAGACCTTGAGAAAATAATCCAAAAATTAATTTGTAACAAGAAGAGACCTAGAATAGCAAAAGCAATTCTAGGCAATAAAGACAAAGTAGAGGGTATCACAATTCCCAACTTGAAACTATATGACAAAGCTATGGTGATAAAAAACACTGGCACTGGCAAAGAAACAGACCTGTGGACCAGGGGAACAGATATGAAGAGGCAGAAACAACACCAGACACACTCAGCCACCTCATCTTCAACAAAGGAGCCAAAGACCCTCACTGGAGAAAAGATAGCCTCTTTAATAAATGGTGCTGGAAAAA
>NW_004624940.1:378524-392135 GCF_000247695.1 Heterocephalus glaber | reverse complement strand
CCAGTGATGTTGAACATTTTTTCATATGTTTATTTGCTATTTCTACTTCTTTGTCTGAGAAATGTCTGTTTATTTCAGATGCCCATTTTTGAATTAGGTGAAACCCTATTTTAAACATGAGTAAAATGAAGTTTGGAGGGATTAAAGGGTAAATCTAGGTTTACGCTGCTGTAAGTAGCAAAGTTATTCTGAACACAGAGCTGAAGACTCAGAAACTATGTCTTTAATTTGTAAATCTTTACTGTAATGTCATATTCACTGTCAGAATGGGGAGGATTGAGAGGATTCTAGATAATATTTATCTCTTTCTGCACCACATTAATATCTCAATGGTTTCTTCCAGTATGTTTTATTGACATTGTTAAAGATGTGATTCATAGGTAGAAAGGCAACTTTAAGGATAGCAGGTGTTACCTTGGTTTCCTTATTGTTTTCATGCACTTCAGAGATAGAAGCAAAACTTTGTTTTGCCATGAGGCTATCAATGTTTTAGAAGGTCACATGGCCTGTGAAGACTGTAAAGTTACAAAGAGGCCCTTCATGGTTAGGTCCAGGGCTGAGCACAGGCTGCATTCGAAGGCCCAGATGAGGAAGCAACATGGACTCCACTGAGCGCAGTTATAAGGGAATGGTGGCTGCCAGACAGGGCCTTTGCCAACTCTGAGCCATTGCAGGCTTTTTGAGCCCAGCCAATTCACCTGCCTCTCAATAAGATCTTTATCTGCCTTTCTATTCTCCACTAAAGCTACTGTCATTTCCTTTGTTCTGGACACACTGGGAACTTCCCCCAGGCCATCTGACCACACTAGCCCCTGGCACAACTCTCACCTCACCAAGATGAAACAGATCCCAGAATTCACTTTGTTTGGCTTTTTCTTTATTGAGCAGCAACCGTGTTGCTGCTCACATTTCTAAAACTTCAACTATTCACATTCTTTATTGGATAGGCAGGCAGCTCGGGTTTGGGATAAGTGGAAAGTGGCATCTTAGAAGCCATGATTTCATTACTAAGTGGTGGCAATTGGGAGATATCCAGATTCACAGGATGAGATCTTCTTAAAGCTGCAAAGTCCTCAGAAACTGATTTGGGATGCCTGCAAATTGACTGCTAAAGGTTCATCTGTTTGTTCATTCATTCCTCTCTTCATTCTTTTATTCCAGAAACACTTTTGAATCACCTACTACATATCAGTGCCTTGGTCCCACTCTCAGAAAGGTCTAATCTGGGGGCAGGGGGTTGATGAGCAAGTAAACAGACCATCACAACAGTGTGCATGGTTTTGTGAAGTGGAGGTGGTGCCAGGTGGTTGTTTCGAAAGTACACTCCAAACCTCAGTCCTGTTTTACACCACAGCTTTGGCTATGTGGCTTTGGACCATCTCTGAAACCTCCTCAGTTAACTCCAGAGCCTGGGGTTAAGGGATGAATCTACTCTATAGGGTAAGTTCCTGGGACCAGAGTAGCACAGATAGGTAGCAGAACATCTGAATCTGACTAGAGGGCTTCCAGAAGCCCAGGAAGTTATGAAAAACCCAACAAGGTTGAATTTTATCTTTAAAAATATCCTACAGTGAGGGCAGGCAACAGACAGGTGGACAGCTGGTGCAAAGAACATTTGCCCATTTGAACTGAGGAGCAGGGAACTTGGCTTTGGGGTCAGATCGCTGATCCACAGAGGGACTTATGAGCAAGGTAGACCTCAGTCCTGGTTGAGTTTACAGAACTTGAAAACAAGAGTGGAGGTATGCACAGACCCTGGTAAGCAGTATGTGGAGAAGACACTAAGAAGTACAGGAGCCCCACTGACAATTCTGGGAGTGGCAGAGGTGGCAGTCTTGAGAACGGTTTCTCAGATCTCTTGGCTGCAGGGAGAGTGACTAAGCTGCTGCAGTGTTCTGAAAGCATCATTGCATTATCACTGTGGCCACACTCCCTCCCAGCAGCTCAGGTCACTGAAAGAGCCCAACAGGGATCCTAGACAGGCCTGTTCATGGGAAGCACCAGACTCTTCTGATTGGTGACTTTGTCTCAAAGACTCTGCGACAACCTTGCTAAACCCTCCTTAGACTTACACACCAGGCCAAGACCCTCCTTTCCTTCCCCATTCCCTCCCTTCTTCCTTTCTGCTGTTTTCCCTCCTTCCTTCACTTCCTTTCTTCCTTTCCTCTCTCTTCTTCACTCAGGATCTCCCTCACTTGCATTGCATCACAGTACAGGCTGGTGGTTCTATCAGACTCTCCTATCTCTCTATCACAGCAATTGCCCCTAATACATTTCTTGTGCTTTTAATCCTATCGTTTTGTCTGCTTTTTAGGGGACCCAGAATAATACAAAGGGGTCACCCTCATGTGTGGTTTAAAGGATAAAAACTTGCAATAACAAGGATTTCATTGGACAGTGAGTATAACAGTTTTTCCATTTCTTTCTACAAAGAATGCAGCTTCCTAGGGTAGACTTCCAAAGCCAGGCAAAGCACTAGGCTCTAGAAAGACAGTAACGAACATGATGAACAAAATGCTCTTACAAAATGCATCTAGAAAGACCACAGAGAATAAGCAAATAATTAAGAAAACACTTTTGCTGTTTTTGGTTTTTAAATTTAAAAGCTAGTGGTGTGGTCCAAACCCTTTACTACAGCTCATGAGTCTTCATGATCTGGCCCTACCTGTCTCTCTATCCCTTTTCTCATCAAATCCTTCTTGCATTCTGCATCAGCCAGCATGAAATGCTTGTGACTCCCCAAAACTTCCATCTTCCTTCTTATTTTGGGTCTTTGCCAAAACTACCGTTCACTTAGCAGCCTTGGCCCTGGTCCATTTGGCATGCTTAGTTCTGGGCTCTGAGAAGCCCTTCCTGAGCAAGTGAGAATACACTTCCTCTGTCCTCCCATAGCTCCTTCTAGTTTGATCATAGATTTAATTATTGGCAAGTAAATGGAAAACTATAAACAAGAGAAAATGATGCCAGGCAGAAGAAATATGGTATATGCAGTATGTTGCTTCATTCCAAGGTGATTGGGTCATATTTAAGAAATGGAATTTCCATTCTTTTTTTTTTTTTTTTTTTGTACCAGGGATCGAACTCGGGTCCTTGGACTTGCGTAGCAGATGGCGAAACCACTGAGCTAAATCCCCTGCCTGGAATTTCCATTCTTAATGCTCAAGCCAGACATGATTTGTGCTTTGTTGCCGAGCCAGCTACTACCCAATGTCTGTTTTCCCCTACTCTTTCTTGTAATGATGTGTCCAGCCAAAAATATCTCTGCTGTCTACTGTTTCTTGCATATAGAAGTAGACAATGAGATACAAGTGCAAGTCAAGAGGTGGGGTTTCTGGGAAGCCCTTTTTGCCTTTTGACTCTACTTCCCACTGCCTGGTATTTGAATGTGATGCTTAAAGTTCCAGCAGGCATTTTGGAACCATGAGGGAAAGGTCAAGAGAATTACAAACAGCCCTGACATTTTCAAGCTGCTAAACCAATACCAGCAACCGCCTACCTTTGGATTTCTCATTACATGAGACAAATAAACCCTCATGTGTTTCACCCACTGTAATCAAATTTCTTTTACTCACAGATTAATGCAGTTCCAAATTGATCCAGTTCAACAAGTTCTGTTCCCTCCTCCTTAGCTATATTCATGTTTAGAATATATCGCTTCCTCCCCACTATCCTTTCCCCTAAATCTCTGGCTATCAAATCATATGCATCATTAAAGACTGAGTTCAGATAACACTTACTTTATGAGATTTTATTTTTTCCCTCCCAAACTAGATGGGCTATTTCTCTCTTATGACTCATTTGTACTATACTTTATCTCTGTTTTGAAATATATAATATTCTTCCTTGCATGATTGGTGTTAATACTCTTATTTATATTGCATGGTTCTTTGTATTTTCTGATAGCAAAGATACACATAGTAGACATTTAGCAAATCCTGTCTGAATTAAGTAAATATTTGAAATATGAAAATGCCGTCCCTTTCTACACATATGCAGACACACACAGGTAGCCACTGACTACATTCTGTTTTGGAAAGAAAATATGCCCTCAAATATCTTCTTTAAATGATTGGGAAAATAAAATCATTCACTTGACAATGGGAGACTTCATTCTGTTTAATTTTAGATTGAACATTCTTTCACTTAAACATTTCTTTATCAAATGCCTCCACTATGAAGTCATAATGCTATGAACAAGGTTGTATTAAGATGAATGAGAGGTTGAGCTTGGAATGTTATGATCAGAGATAAAATATAGAGCCTATGAAAATTCCAGCTGAATGCGATGAGATCCTCAACTAATTTGACAACAGGGAGAATGGAAAAGAGAAGCAAGCTGGCATTGCTTAGCCTACACCCTGAGAATAGGTATGAAAATGTTCTTTAAATGTCTGTCATTCATGCTCATCCCAGACACTGGGATTCTAGGGAATATGTCATGCCCCAAAATGATGCAGATATAGACAGCAAAGGAGCTGATAGCCTGTGTTTAAGGGGATATTTTGATGAAAACATAAATGAGGATTCAGAATTGTAAAAAAAAAAAAGCAACCATGAGATACACAGCTAAGGAGGGCTCATTAGAGAGAAAGAGCCTTACAGAAGAAGGAAAATCTCTCTCCTCAGAGCACTTTGTTTGTGTCTATTATAGCCTTAATCACATTGAATTGTAAACCTTTATTTATACTTTTGCCAAAATTCTTAGTAAAAAGATCACATATTAGTTAACTTTGTGTCCACCTAGCACATGCCAGACACATAGCTGACTCTCAGTAAATGATTGCTTATTGTCATCTTTCTTGGCTTGTCTGACCATGGCGACTGGGGATGTAACTTCATGGTGAAGTACTTGCTTAGCATGTGTGATGCCCTGGGGTGCAACACACACACACACACACACACACACACACCATGACCTTCCGGAAACACATTCCGTCTTTGTTTTCATGACACTGGATTTTTTTGGCTCTTTCTCTTTAGTCATTTTCAATTTTGATTTTTGTGTTTTGGGGTTTTTTTCTTAGTTCTTTTCCCTCCAGCTACCTTTTCAATGTTGTTATTCTTCAAGGCACCTCCTTCCACCCTTTTAATTTATATTAAACCTTGAAATTTTTTACCATTTTATCTCTTTGAATACATTATTGACATATTTCTATTACTGCTTTCTGCAACCTCATTAGATCTTTTTTAGACTTTCTTATTCCATCCTTAAAATCTCTTTACTTCTATCAGATTATTTTCATATCCTTGTCTTTGTGCCTTTTACTTGGTAATATCTGATCCATTTTCCAATCACAAATTATCTTCAGCATTCTTGCTTAACCCATCCAAGGAGATTTTATTTTGTACTTAAATTATGATATTTTTCCCTTGTCAGTTCATTTAGATCTTTTTTCCAATCTATCTGATTAGTTTTTAAAGTTTCTTATTTCTTAATCATTATTGAATTCCCTTTTATTTTACCATATCAGATATACTTATTTTATATCCAATATCTGACCTTTCTTATCTTCATGAGTTTCTGTAAGTCTGTTTCTGCAGATTTCCACCCATAACAGCTATTTCTTTGTAGGGTTAGTGATTTTTTTTCACTATGAGCTCATGGTCTTTGGAATTTCATCTGTGAGAATTCTTTGAGACCATTTAAAATTCTTCCAGAGAAAAATTTCATTGACTACTGCAATGTGCCTAGGGGTACTATTAACCAAGGACCACCATAAAGTAATTTTTCTGCCTGGTGGTTTTGAAGTCACAGAGATAGTATTCTGCTCTCAAAAGTGCTTAAATGTGCACATATGGTTAGGAATTTTTAGGAGAAACAATTTTTCTCCACAATTCCTAAGCAGGTAAGTATCATTATGAAGGGATGAGGTATTTTCTGGGCCATGCATTGAAGTAGTCTACATCAGAGGACCTTGGCTTTATGCCAGGGTTTCCATTCAGCCTGATTACCTTACGTGGATACCACATTTTGTCTTTTATTTTGGTCCTACCACACACTCCTTTAATTCTGACTCTAGACTACCAGGGATACACAGATGCTCCCAAGATAAACTCGAGCTTGACCACCTCCAGAAAACCAGGCTTTAATTTCTGGCTTCTGATTATATCCCCTGCTTAGCTTCCGCTCAGCTCCACTTTAACAATAACAATTTCAATATTATATCCAGATTTTTAGGATTTCTTTATTGGAAATAGTTTCTCCACAAACCTATTCAATTACCTGAAGTAGAAAATATTCTCTTACTTAGTAATCTTCCACCTGGATAGTTTCAACCTGTTTACAATATATTCTCTCCAGATGACTCTCCAGTTTATGGTCTAGCTTTCCTCTGAGCTTCAAATATGACAAATGATTGCGTACTGCACCATGTTAATCACCCAATTCATGGTCTGCTCTTTTGGCCTTCATATTTACCCTTTGTCTTATGCCTATTGTCTTGGTCAGGGGCACAATAATCTTCTGACTCAATCAGGCTAGAATATTGCGACCCTCTTCCATTTGTTTACACATACTCTGTCATTTACCACTTTCTGTAATTGCCAAGTATGAAATTATTTCTGGTTAGTTGCTTTTACTCCATTCCCCTGAAAACCCTCTGGTTTCTTACCCATACCTCACCTAGAGAATATTTCTAGTTACACAAGTGACCTTTGGCTTCTTAGCTATTTGATACCTATTTCATTATTGAAGATGCTGCCAGAATTTTCTTTCCAAATCACAGATCTGATCTTGACATTTGCCTGCACTAAAATCATATTGACTTTCCATTCTTATTAAAGCAAGAATAAAATCCTGACATCTTGACTTGATGTTCAAAGTACACGACAAGCGGTTCCAATTTTCCAGCTTTTTTGTTGTGGTCCCTTATTCTGTGATATCCATAATGCTATAGTTACGTTGTGTTTATCAACTCTGTGACTTAACGCATTTACTTGAAATATACTTTTTTTCATCTTCATCTGCCAGAATCCTACTCATCATTTAAGGTGTATTTCAATTTTTACTTTCTTTATGAAGCCTTCTCAGAAATTAATTACTCTTAATCTGTGCTCCCATAGTAATTTCCTTTTATCTTTCTTAGAACTTACCATATTGTGCCTTTTATTGGAGGTCAGTGAGCATGCTTCCTTCCCATACCAGCTCAGAGTTCATGAAAGCATTAGACTATAGCACTTACATGCCCAGGCTTTGGAGGCAAATAAACCAGGCTTGAACCTTGCCCCCATTGCTAGCTGTGTGTGTTAGGGCTTAACTTCTGTGTCTGGTTCCTCATTTACAAAAGGGAATATACAGTAGCACTGTAAGGCTCGAATGATGTAATTCACACACAGTCATTAGCACCATTCCTGGTGCAGAGTAACCGCTCAATAACTATTTGCTTCTCTTGTTAAAGGCAGGCACTACAGCTTGTTCATTTTTCTATCACCCCAACAATTTCTCTAGCTCTCCCTCTTCCGATGCCTCCTTTCCTTTCCAGGGCTAGCCCAGTGCCTTGTACAAACTAAGTAATCACTAAAGTCTTTGTGAGTGAATGCTGAAAACATCACACAGTTTTTATAGAAAACATTTAATTCAATCTGGGTAAAAACACTTCACATTTGTATGAGACACCAGCAGATGAATGCTTATGGGCTGTCCTGGCAAGATACATCAATGGGACATCCTGTCTGAGCACTGAAGAGCAGCCTCTTTCAGTATTGTCTGAACAAGCTGCCATTACTAGGAGTGGTAAAGAGAAAGGAGAGATTTCATATCCTAAGGAAGTGTTTGGAACTTAATGAGAAGTGTAGGCTGAAAAAATGACCCTGCTCCAAGTGTAGCTACCAATGTGAAGCTTACACACAGCCCAGCCATGTGTGAGCAACAGGGGCCAGAGTTTTGCAAAATCTTTTTTCTGGCCTGTGGTGAATTTTGAATCAAACCCACTCAGCATTTTGCTCTCTATAGACACAGCACATTTTTTCTCTAAATCCTCACTCTCAGCATGCTTAGTAACCAACATTCCTGATAAAAACCAATGAAACCAAATGAATTATTTTGGGGTAAGATATGAAGTTGGTCTTTTCCCTATTACTTATTCTAGCACCAAATATGTTTATGCTCATTATTTTACATTCCTTACAACTACAAATATTCTAAACTTAGCATTGTTGGCTTGGACTTCATAATTTTTTTCTGTTCCATTTTAAAGATGAATATACCACATTTTATGGCATACTTGTTTAAATGTTTTCAGTAAGATTTGCATAAAGATGAAAGGTTTCAAAGTCCATCTTTTGATTTTTTAACTATTACTGAATTATATCTCACATGGCTTACAAATTCATCAAAATCCACAAACAGGTTTTTTTTGGGGGGGGTACCAGGGATTGAACCCAGGACCTTGCACTTGGCAGGTAGGTGTGGTGCCACTGAGCTACATCCCCAGCCCTTCAAGCAATTTTTAAGCATGTTCCTAAGCTTATTTTTTCCATGAATTTGAGAAAGATTTAGACTTTTACCATTTTAAGCTAACTATTTTAGAAATGTTGAGCTTTATCATGTAAAGATAATATAAATGGAATTTTTTGTTAGTTTCACGGAAAAGATAATTCAGTGATATTCCTGAGATCTGATTATTTCCCCTTGAGTAAAAAGACACCGAGCAGCCCCATTACATAATACACTTAAGCACCCACCCCATACATAAGAAATTCAATTAAATGACTGTTCTTGAAACCAAAGGGCATACATGGGTGTCTGACTGACCTTTATTTGTGTATGTAACCCTTGATTCCCAACCTACCCCTTCAATTGGAAAACTGAATGGCCCAGAATATAGTCAGAATTATTCACCTCTGTCTCCCAAGCAGTTTTTGTTCGATAGCACCTACCTTTTCCTCCACAATGTCTGTCTTGTTCTCAGCTAACTGTTGAAGTCTTGGCTGATGAGGCAGAGAGAGAGACAGAGAGAGAGAGAGAGAGAGAGAGAGAGAGAGAGAGAGAGATCAGAAAGAGGAAAACAGTGGGGCATGACACAAGCAGCCACATGCCCTGGCTTTGGAGGCAAACAAACCAGGCATGAACCTTGGAGATCTAAAAAAAAAAAAATTAAGCCAAGTTATTATTTTTTGGATGGGATTTTATAGCTTAAAGTGTTACTTTTTTCAGTTAATAAAGAACTTTAATAGCAACCAGTCTTTATGAAGGGATGTTTTTCTCATGGCGCAACTTCAGGCTCTTTGACAGCTTCTGGGAAAGATAGTTTGGGAGTGGCTTTTGATTCAAAAAGGTCACTTCAGTGGTGTCATCTGTAGGGTGCTAAGCAGAATTCCTATCTCCAATCACTACTTAGAACTGAATGGGAAATTTTGTTTCTTGCTACACATTATGACCCAGATAAGGCAATATGATCATATTTTGTTCCTAGGGACGAAGTTTGGGAGCTTCCTTTTCCCATTCCAGTTCCACCCTCATGTTGTTGAAGAGGTAGAATGTGAGATATTCACAAACCTAGTTGTCCCCCCAACCCCCTTCTTTTCCTCTCTCTTTGTGGTCCTTGGGATTGAACCCAGGGCTTTCACATTGAGTTATATCCCTAACCACCCACATCCCCCACTTCAAATTTACGATCCTCCTGCCTCAGCCTCCCTAGGTGCTGAGATTACAGGCATGCAATGTTACATCTGGCACACGTGTACACTCTCAAACAGGTAACCCAGAAATAATTGGCCATACAAACACTTCTAGAAAAGCAGCTGGATCTTTCAGATTGTGCTCATAAGAGGCCTGACCTAATTTCTATGTGGCCCCCAGGCTGCAGTCACCTTGTGGAGTAAGTGAAGCTTTGCTAGCTCCCCTTTTGTCTTATCAAACAGTACCCGTTCCCCTCTTCTTAGTCCTCCCAAAACCAACTACTTGAAGACTGGGTTACAACAAACCCACTCTAAAAGTAGCTTTACTTTAGGTATTAGGCCCACCCATGGTGATGTTTTCTTATTATAATGCTCTTCCTCATGGAAACTTTCATCTTATGGGTTAGGCATAAGTATAAGAATAGGTAACCATTTAACTTTTATTCTCTAGCAATTAGATACTAGGCTTTGGGTACACTTAAGAAGACCAATGTTCTTGTTGCCTTTAGAATTTCAGTTTTATACTCAGATAGTAACAGGGACATCAGGATGAATAGATCGCCCAGGATACATATGAGAAGCAGATAAGAACCATATAATTATTTTCATGATCATATTCTGAGGAGCACAAATTGGGGAAAACGTTCAACACAAAGCATGGCTTGCTGTAGAAATCTACAACTCATAGGGAGAATTGAACATACATAGTTTTTTTACTTGTCACAGTCCTATAAAGGAAATGTTACAGTTATTGTGGTTGGGAAATAACAAAAATAAAACAGAACAAACAAAAATTAACCCCCGAAGTTCCATAGGCACTATAAGGACCACTTGACCTGGACTGGTATACCTTCATTGGAGTTTGTGCTTCTACGTAGCAGTTATCAGAAATCCTTTGGGTCTTTTGCATGATAAGTGGTATCATCAGAGAAATCTAAAGCCCAGAAAGAATCGATTTCATCATGTGGATGTTGAATAAAACTTGCAAATGATCTACTCATGGCCATGATATGAAAACTTGTTTTATTTTTTTCAGTTGGAAAATACCCACAACTGGCAAAATATGTCATGTTGGCATGAACATGTTTGACATGCCTGACTCAAGTCTGTTCTCCATAGGACAGTGCTTCTTTGTTGTTTCTAAGTAGACAAACATAGAGTCTAGTGATGAGCCCTTGATAAACTTGGAGAGGAGAAATGCAGATTTTAATGTTCTAATGAACACATTGTTAGAAAAATAACTTGTAGGAGATATAAGGATTTCTGAGAGATTTAATGATTTTGATTTGTAGGAGATACAAGGCACTCTGTGTATCTCTAATACAAAGTAGTAATGTATCTAGTAGTTTAAAATTGACCTGAGGGGCTGGAGATGCAGCTCAGTGATACAGTACTCACCTAGCATGTGTGAGGCCCTAGGTTCAATACCATTCCCAGCAAAGAGAGGAGGGAGGGAGGGAGTGAGACAGAGACAGAGAAACACTGACTTTAGAATTAGAAGAGGGGTTCAAAACTCTGGTTTTATTTCTTCAGAACTTGTGGGAAATGGTAGAATTTAGCTATCTAGTTGTAAGAATAGATCACAAGAAGTTTGTTAACTAAGAGAATTAAGTCATTTCTGGGAAATTCCACAAGTCTGTTTGTTAAAAGAATGCCAGAAAACTTTAAGAGACATTGTAAAAGTCTCACGGGAAAAAAACAGGTTTTCCTAGTTTTCTTATATACCATTTTCTGGGATCAGAGGACCGCGACCCAATGACTCTACGGGTGGTAAGAGAGATACTACTCACTATGCACATCTGTGATGTTTATGGTGGGCCGGTGGGCTTGATTTTGGCTAAAGTCTTCCTGCTCTCTTGATACTATCTGATAAGAAGAGGGCTGCAGTGTGCTCTTTGATGTATGGGATTGGTGAATGGAAACAGGGGACTTGTGAATTCTCCTGTAGCTTTTATGAGTCACTTAAAGTCACTGGTTATCATCAGAGGTGAAAATCAGAAAGACAATAGCGAGAATAACTAAGCTGCTTTCATACATGTATAAAAGCCTTGCTTCTTTCCTTTGTGATTGTCAAATAGTGCCAGAGGAATTAAACTGCTGTTCATACCCCAGGCTGTCTCCTTTTCTTTCTTTAAAAGTCGGTGCTTTCCGGGGTTCCAGGGCTCCCTCTAGAGAGGCCACCAACAGGAACTTGTGATGTGATCTTAGAAAAGTTATTTAACCTCCTCAATTCTCCATTTTATTATCTTTATATGAGAGACCATTGTACCTGCCTTGTTGGGTTGCTGTTAGGATTATAAGAAATAATACATATAAATGAAGGTTTCTCAACCTCAGCACTCCTAGTATTTGGAGTTGCATAATGCTTGGTTGTGGGGCCCTGTCTTGTGCACTGTAGGATACATGGCAGCATCCTTAGCATCTAGCTACAACTACTTCAAGATGTGACCGCCAGTGCTGAGAATGTAGCTCAGTGGTAGAATGCATGATTGGCATGCATGAGGCCATGGGTTCAAGCCCTAGCACACACAAAATTTTTTTTAAAGACGTGACAACCAAAATGTCTCCAGACATTGCCAAAGGTCCCCTGGGATGTGTATGTGGGGTGTAGCTGCCCCTGGTCAAGAACCAGTAGATACAACAATATTAGTGTGATGGCTTGGCAATAGTAGATACCCATTAAGCAGTAGCTATGATTATTAATAATACATAGAAATTGGAACTATGTGACTGACACTGGACTGTAAGATATATAAGTATGTTGAATCCTAAGAAAAACATCTCAGACTTCTTTCAGGGCATGTAAACCAATCTTATTGTGCTAAGAGAAATATTTAAAAATGTAATTTTCCTGCCTTGAAACTCCTATACCCACAAGTCCTGCAAATCTAAGAACTTCTACATAAACGGATGTGTTATTCAAACATTTTAAACATTCACGAACGCTTTAAAATAGCTGACTTCTAAGTGACTATTTGTCAGGAATGGAGTAATTTGCAATTTTACAATATTTGAGGCATAATTTTTTCTTCCACTAAATTTATTTTCCCTTTCCTGACATTCATTGTCTGCAGAAAACCTCCTTCTATAAGAACAAGGACATCTCTAGCTTTTTTTCTATCATCAAGTCACATAGGTTTCCCCCATCTAGAAAAGCCCTTTGCCACTGACTTCTGCAGGTGCAGTCTCATTTCTTTTTTATTTATTTTGTTTTTTAAATTTTAAAGGTACATTTTAAGTATACAATATAATGAAATTAATCATTGGAAATTTGCACATTTGCATAATCTCTCTTGGTTCTTATTTTTTTTCGATACACCTGCCCTACCTTCAAACCTTCCACCACTCCCTATTTACAAAGACTTTGTTTCCATTTTTTCATTTTCTCATGTTAATTCCATTCCCTTCTTTCCTTTCCCCTTCCCATTCACCTTTGCCCCTTTTCTTCCTATTTCACATTATCTGTTATAACTTTTAGTCCTTTTTTACACTTTTCTTTTCTCACACTAGAGAAACTATTGGCATTTACATATGTGTGTCCTATTTATTTCACTTAACAGTGTCAACTCAAGTACATCCATTTCGCTATAAATGTTCCTAATTTCCCATTTTTTATGGCTGAGTTTACTCTATTTTATAAAAAAAAACAACAGCAAATTTTTTTATCCAGTCTCCAGTTGATGGGCAATTGGGCTGCTTCCAAGTTTTAACAATTACAAACTGTGCTGCTATGAACATGGGTGAACACATATCACTGTGGTATCATTCTTTTAATTCTTTGGGGAAGATACCCAGCAGGGGAATAGCTGGGTCAAATGCGACTTCCAGACCTAGTTCTTTGAGGTATCTAAATAATGATTTCCACAGTAGTTGCACCAGTCTACACTCCCACTAGCAGTGGAGCAGGTTTACACTTTCCCCACAGCCCCGCCAGCATTTGTTATTGGTTGATTTCATGATAGCAGCCATTCTTTCTGGAGTGAGGTGGAATCT
>NW_004624940.1:365176-375294 GCF_000247695.1 Heterocephalus glaber | reverse complement strand
GTTTAACTTTCAGTCTATGAGTTTCCTTTTCAATTAAGTGTGTTTCTTGTATGCAGCATATTGTTGGATCTTGCTTCTTGATCCATTCTGCCAGTCTATTTCTTTTGATTGATGAATTGAAACTGTTAACATTGATGAGTATAACTGATACATATTGACTTGTCATTGTCATGATTTTTTCTTTTTGTTGGTTTCTCCCCCTTTGCTTTAATTTCTTGTCATGCTGGATGTTTTCATTCTGCTTTGCTTCCTGGGGTTGTGATCCTCATTGTTGTCTTTTCCTAAGATATTGTCTAAAATTTTTTGGAGTGCTGGTTTGGTATTCATGGAGCTCCTCAGGTGCTCTTTTTCATGAAAGTATCTTATTTTTCCTTCCATTTTTTTTTCTTTTGGTACCAGGCATAGAACTCAGGGCATTGTGCTTGCAAAGCAGGCGATGGAAACACTCAGCTAAATCCCCGGCCTTTCTCCATCAGTTTTGAAAGATAGTTTTGCAGGGTACATCAATCTGGGTTGAAGGCTGTTTTCCTTTAGAGCTTGAAATTCATCACTCCACGCTCCAAGCTCTTCTTGCCTTGAGGGTTTGCATTGAGAAGTCTGCTGTGATTTTGATAGGCTTTCCTTTGTATGCGATTTGTTTCTTTTCTCTTACTGCTTATAGAATTTTGTTCTTCTGTTGGGTTTCTGGAATCTTAACTATTATATGCTTATGTGTAGATTTTTTTTTGATCAAGGCTAGTTGGAGTTCTACATGACTCATTTATTGGTATGTCAAGTTCTCTTCCCTTGCTTGGGAAGTTTTCTGCCATCACTTTTGTGAACAATTTTTTATGTTGTCTGCACTCTCTCCTGTTTCTTCATTGACTCTGATCAGTCTTAGTTATGTTCTTCTTTTCTGCATCATCTACCAGCTGCTGGATGGATTTCTCATAGTCCTTACTATTTTAAAGAAATTTTTCTTTTCCTGGTCACTAATCGCAATCTTATCTTGTATATCTGAAATTCTGTCCTCACATTGGCTCATTCTGCTCTGTAGACTTTCAATGGAGTTTTTAATCTCCTGGAAATCTGTTTGCATCTGTTTTATGGATTCCCTTTGTTTCCTATGTTGGGATTCCATCATGTTCCTCAGCTCCTCTATTTTTTATCTGTGTCCTCTCTAGATTTATTAATCATGTCTTGGACTATGGGCACAATCTCTGCTGTTATCTGAGAAATTATTTCTGATTTCATTTTTTCCAGATCCCCTTTTGTTGCAAGTTCAGGGCTTCCTGGTGGTCGAGTGTCAGATTGTTCCATCTTGTTTCCCTTTGGGGTTCCTTTAGGTGATCTGCAAGTCTGGTTTTGAGATTTGTTTACTTGTCTTCTCATTTCACAGGGGTGGGGTGCACTTCTGGCACTCAGTTGGCTCACGTCCTTGGCCCTGGGGTGGGGTAGAGTGGCCTGGAAGGCTCCTCCTCCTCCCTGGGGGAGGCTCTGCTCCTAGGCACTGAGGACGGTGGTACGGCAGCCTGGAAGGTTTACCAGAGTGGCTTGGTGGAGACAGGAGAAAGACTCCCTTACAGGCCAAAGCAGGAAAATCTGGGAGCACTTCAGGGTCCTAGGCTCAGGAAGGTACCACGCAGACATTCGCTGCAACTCTCGCGCAGTTGACTTCCACTCCCACTGTGCTCTGCAGTCTCATTTCTTTGCTGCCCTTATAACATTTTCTTCTGTTTCTTTTTTTGGATCCCCTTTATTTACTCAGGCATTAGATATCTGTATTACTCAGCATTCTGTCATTACTAGCTTCTCTTCTCACTTAACAAGACCCTCCTTCCCTTCTTGCAGGGAATTACTCATTTTTTGTCAAGGATTCATTTACCAACTACATGTGCGGTTACTTTCAAAATTTTTAATCTTTCATTAAATCTGTCTTCTGAGCTTTTGATACATTTAGCTAACTGCCTGCTATATACCTCTACTAGGATATCCAGCAGGTACCGGAAGATCAGCATATACAAACCTGAAGACATCACGTGCTATTCTTAAAACTAAACCTTGATGAGTGTTTCCTAAATCAACATCCATTCAGTTGTCCAAGTCAAAAATCTTTTAAAATATATTTTATTAGTGCATCTTAATTTTATACAATACTGGGTTTCAAATTTTTTTCCATACATGCGTATTTTGATCATATTCATCTCCCCATTACCCTCTTACAACCCACCTATCCCTTCCCCCTTATTTGTCACCTCTTGGCTCATAATGGTCTTCCTACTATCTTCATGTTATCTTTATTAGATTCCACATATCAGGGGAAAAATGTGATGCTTGTCTTTCTGAGTGTGGCCTATTTCACTTAACATGATAATCTACAGTTTCTTCCATTTTCCTGCCAAGGCTGATTCCAGTTCCTGGGTTGTTATGAATAGAGCTGAAATACACATGAATATGAGATATCCCTACTGCACGCTGACATTAATTCCTTTAGATATATACCAAGAAGTGGTATAGCAGGGTCACATGGTAGTTCTATTTTTAATTTTTTGGAGGAAGCTCCATACTGATTTCTATAGTAATGCTACCAATTTACATTCCTACCAGCAGTATAGAGGGTTCCTTTATGCCCACATCCTTGCCAACATTTATTGAGGTTTTTGTGTTCTTGATGATAGTCATTCTGACTAGAGTGAGATGGAATCAAATATAGTGGGGTTTTTTTCATTAATTACTGGAGATTAAACCCAGAGCCCTTGCACTGAGCTACATCTCCAGCACTTTCTTATATTTTATTTTTGAGACTAGATCTTGCTAATGCTGAGTTGCACAGGTTTCAGTCAAACTTGCAATCCTCCTGCCCTAGCCTCTCAGAGTGCTGATACTACAGGTGTGCACCACTACATCTGCCTTGGCTCACAGTGTAGTTTTGGTCTGCATTTCCCTAATGGTTAAAGGTGTCAAACAGTTTTTCATGTACTTATCAACCATTTGTGGGATTTTTTGGTGTTATTAAGTTCTGAGTTCTTTATATATTCTAGATACTAATCATCTATCTGAAGAATAGCTGGCAAAGATTTTCTCCCATTCTGTAGACTGTCTCTTCACCTTGTTGATTGTTTCCTTTGCTATGCAGAAGCTTTTAAATTTAATATAGTCCTATTTGTTGGTTCTTGCTATTATTTCCTGTGCTATTGTACTCTTACTTCAGAAGTCTTTACCTATGCCTATGGCTTCAAGGTTTTCTTTTATGTTTTCAAAAATATGCACTTCTTCATGAATTTGCATGACATATTTGCACAGGTCCCATGCTAATCTTCTCTGTATGGTTCTGATTTCAGTATATGTTCTCCCTATGTGAGTACTCAATCCAAAAGTCTGGATGTCTTTTTTTTTTTTGGTACTGGGGAGGTGCGGTGCCACTGAGCTAACTCCCTGGCCCCCTGGATGTCTTTCTTAACTCTTCTCTCTCCCCAAACGTCCCTCTGCTAATTAGTAAGAACTTCCGATTGTACCTCCTACATATTTTATTTAGTCCACTCACTCCTTTCCCTCTCTACCAACACCAACATTTCACTCTTACACTACAACAACATCATTATAACTGACCAAAATGACCTGGCTTTGCCCCAGCCATGAGCAATAAAAGACCGCTTTCTAAAGCACAAATCTGATTGTATCACTCTCCTGCTTTTTCTTCAATAGTTCCTCAATGAGCACTATTTATTTCAGTTGCTTGAGTGATTTTGCTTTCTCTTCTCCCTGGATTTCCACACAGGTTTTTCCCTCTCATTTGTCTAATCCCAACTTACTCTGTGGGTCCCACTTTAAACATCACTTCCTCTGAAAAGCTTTCCAGACCCCTCAAGTCTGTGACAGATGTTCCTCCTTCTTTGTGTGCTATATTCATGCCATACATCTTCCCTATGTTGGTGCTTATCAATTCATCTTGTAACTGATAATATACATCTTTCTTTTCTACTAGACTATAATCTCCATCCATGTGTTTCCACTTCTTACATAGTAGGAGCACAAGAAATACTTGTGGCATGAAAAATGAATTAAATTTCTCCAAATTTCCTTGCCAAATGCAAGGGTTTAGTCTCTTAATTTTTTAATGTTATTTTTAAATTTTAACAAATTTTGTTTTTATTAGTACACTTTGCAGTACATAATGATTACATTCGTTGTGGGCAGTTGGCACATGTGAATAACAGATCTTAATTAAATCTTTTTCATTCCCTTTCCCTCTTTGTTCTCCCCTCACTCCATCTCTTTGTCTTTCTAAATACTCAAATTATCTGAACATTCTCTGTCTTCTTAAAATTATTCTCCTTTGTTTTCAGATAGGCTATTATGCAATTTTTCTATTCTTTTCAGAATTTCTAGTCCTCCTTTTTTGCTGACTGTTTTCCTGTCCCTTAACTTTGCTATTTTTAATTTTAATTTTTATTAGTACATGTTTGCAGTACATAATGAGTACATTCATTATAGGGAATTGGGACATGTATAAAATATCTCAACTCTTCATTCCCCTTCCCCTGCACCAACATCAGATTCACTTATTTATTTTGCAAGTCCTTATCAAGTTAATTTTCATAAATACAGATTAACAGAGAGATTAACAGGCCAAAAAACATAAAAAATTCACAAGACAATTATATTAAATCAAGGCGCAGTTTTAGATACATTGTCTGCACTGGATTACAATAATATTTTTTCTCTTTTTTCCTATTGTCTGTCTTTTATTTTGTACATTATCTATATATTGAGCTTCTCATATAAGATAATCCATGCAATATTTTAGCCTGTGGATTTGATTCATTTCACTTAATATTATGGTCTCAAGATGCATCCATTTTCCTACAAATGACTCAAGCTTATCCATCTTTGTGGCAGAATGGTACCACATCATGTAAAAGCACCAAATTTTCTTTATCCATTCATCTCTTGATGGACATGTAGATTGCTTCCAAGATTTAGCTGTAATGAATTGTGCTCCTATAAACATGAGTTTGCCTATACCACTGTGATATGATGATCTCAACTCTTTCAGGAAGATACCTAGAAGGGAATACCTGGGTCAAATGGAATTTCTAGTTTTAAGCTATTGGAGGAATCTCCATACTGATTTCTGTAGTGGTTGTACCAGTTTATACTTGAACCAACAATGAAGAAGTTTTCCTTATCTACACCCACCCACACAAACACACATACAGCTTCTGTCCATTTGTGACAGTGAAGTATTGAGGTCCCCCATTACAATTGTGTTAGTGTTTATCTGATTTTTCAAATCCACTAGTGTTTATTTTATGAAGTTGGGAGTGCTGGTATTTGTTGCATATGTTTATAATTTTTATCTCTTCCTGTTGAATTGTTCTCTTAACCAATATGTAGTGACCTTCTTTGTCTCTTCTAATCAGACTTGGCTTGAAATCCACTTTGTCTGAAGTTAGGATAACTTCACCTGCTTTTTTCCAGATGCACATTCCATGGAATATTGTTTTCCATTGTTTGATTTTTAATTTGTGAATTTTAAAATTGAATGTGTTTTTGTATACTGCATATCATTGAGTTGTATTTGTTGATCCATTCTGCCAATCTGTGTCTTTTGATTGGGGAATTGAGTCCATTTATCTTGAGAGTTATTACTGAAATTTATTGACTTATTCCTGTCCTTGCATTATTTTCCTACTGCTGATTTATTTTCTTTTCCTTTCATTTAGCTGTTCATTGTATCAGATATATTCATATTTATTTCACTTATTGACAATGCTGGCTGCATCTAGGACATCGTTGTGAACTTTTTATAATGCTGAATTTCTTGAGGTGCTCCTTGTCATGGAAATACCTTATTTCCCTGTAAATTTTGAAGGAAAGTTTTTCAGGATACTTAATTCAGGGTTGGAGTTTGTTATCTTTTAGGGCTTGAAACACTTTGCTCCGAGCCCTCCTGGCCTTTAAGATTTGTGTTGAGAACTCTGTTGTAATTCTAATGAGTTTACCTTTATATGTGCTTTATTGCCTTTTTCTAACAGCTTTTAAGATCTTGTCCTTGTGATGGACTTCTCATACTTTGAATATAATGTTGTATAGAGAGTTCTCTTTTGGTCCTAGCTATTTGGTGTTCTATATGCCTCACTTATCTATATGTTCATTTCTTTATCTATATTTGGGACATTTTCTGCCATTATTTCTGTGAACAGATTTTTTTAAATGCCATTTATATTGTCTTTTGATCTTTCACTTATTCCAATTACTCTTAGGTTAGTCTTCTTCGCATCATCTAGCAGATGCTGGATCCATTTTTCATGTTTTCTTTCTGTTTTATTTATTTATTTTTTTTGGTACCCAGAATCAAACTTGGGACCTTGTGCTTGCGAGGCAGGGTGTGGAACCACTGAGCTAAATCCCTGGTCCTTTTATGTTTTCTTGCTGCTTTTAAAGTGTCTTTGAGTACTTGGTCTTTGAAGGCATCATTGTCTTCTAGCACTGAAATTCTATCCTCACACAAGTCATTTCTCCTGCCCATACTTTCAATATAATTTTTAATCTCCTGGATTTCTGATTGAAAACCTTTCAGGGACTCTAATTCTTTGCAAAACTGGTCATTCATGGTTTATATCATATTGTTTAGCTCAGTTAGCTTTTTACTAGTGTTTTCTGAAAGATTCTGGAACATTTTGGTTATTACTTCCATTATCTGTTTAGTTATATTTTCAGTGATCCCACTAAGTACCTCTTGGATCTGCTTTCTAACCTCTTCTGTTATCCTTTCTATTAATTTGGGTGTGTGGCTTATGCTATTCTGCCCCTCAGTGCTCCCTGGGTTGGCTTCAGGGAAGTTGGGAGTTTGGGGAGGCATCTCATGTTTCTCATGTTTCTCATGTCATCTCATGTTTCTATTGGTTTTTTATTTGTTTTGTCCTGAGGTTTGTGGACACTTGTATTGTAAAGACTTTCTTTCTAGTGTAGAGATCTCTTTAGTTGCTTTTCAGTGATGTACTGTGGGCATGGCTAACTATAGTCCTTTGCCTTGGCTCCAAAATCTGACCACCAGCTGTTACCTATCAAAGGAGTCATGTGGGAGCAAAATCCCATGCTCTCCCTGCAGCTCACAGCACTTGTTGGTCCATTCCACTGAACTGTTTCTCCCTGAAGCCCTCTGGGGTACCCAGCTGTCACTTTGTGTTTCCCTTTTCCATGAGTCATGAGCTGGGAGCTGCAGAAAAAACTCAGATTGTCCCTTCCCTTCTCCACATTATGTTCTGGATCTTCGATTTCTCTATAGATTGTAATTTTTCTGTCGAATCTTTTCTTGTTCCCCAGGATCTGCTTCTCTCTTTTCTTTTCTTCCCCAAGTTGTTATTTTCCAGGGTCTTGGTTCCAAATGTCAGAGAGGCTCAGTTGTTGTCACTTACTACTCCACCTTTTTCCCAGAAGTTATGTCCCTTGACTTCGGACTTTTCCCAAAAACTCTATTTTTCACTCACCTATATTTTTGCTCTACACTCAGTGTCTCAATCATATTAGATATTCAAAAATGTTTGTCTCCTTCCTTCTCCCATTCTTCAGAAATTTATTTAACTTCATAACTTCAAATATGTCCCAGATCCATATTTTAGTCTGAGTAATGCAACAGTGGGCTGGTCACCTGAAACTTCAAATGAATGATACATAAAAACCATGGTGTAAAACCATCCATTCAGCTCATTCTTGCCACAAAACTTCTGTATTTCTCAAATTGTGACCAAGAATGTCTCAATCACTGGGGCTCCATATATGAAGTATCTCTAGTTTCTCCAACTACTTTATATCCTGAATACAATTAGTCACCTTATAGATTTCCTTTTGAAATATGTCTCATAGATTGATTCCTTTCTTTTTTCTCTCTCTCTCTCTCTTTTTTGTACCAAGAATCAAACTCAGGACCTCATGCTTGCCAGGCAGGCGTTGTGCCACTGAACTACATTCTCGGCCTGCTTTTCCCTTTTCTGTCCTCAACTTTTTACTCTTAGATTACAGTTGGCAGACTTCGTCCTAGTTGATCTTCTTGACCTCAGTGTCTACCTACCTCCAGGTCTATTTTGGATAATGCTCATCACCTGCACCTACTTCTTACATAGGCAAGGGCTTCTCATACAGTAGATTCAATAAATATGAGAAAATTAATTTATTCTCCCCTCAAGAACTTACAATGGCTATGAATCAACTGCCAAGTCCAAACTCCTCTTTCTGTGTTTTTCCTTTCCCTCAGGTCCTAGCCAACATTTTCAGCTTTGTCACACCCTTATAGTGTTCTTCAATAGGCTCTACTTTCCTAATTTGCTGGACTTCTTGCCTTTTCCAAAACACATCCTACACATTCTATCACCCCTCTTAGCTCCTCTACATTGAGCAAACACACTTCTCTATCATTGTTAAAAGCCTAATATTTTTAATATCAAGTGAAAATGTCACTTTTTCTGTTTCCTGGGTAGAATTAATGCTCATTCTGTGCGTCTTCTATACCTTATCTGTACTTTGTAATTAAAATATTCATTACTTTCAGATGAAGCTGGTGGCACATGCCTGTAATCCTAGAACTCTGGGAAATCGAGAAAGGTCATAAATTCAAGCCCACTCTGTGCAACTAAGTGATTCAGCAAGACTCTGTCTCAAAGTTAAAAATAAAAAAGGGCTGGAGATGTAGCTTGGTACAAAGGCTCTGGGATCAATACTCAGTGCAATAAACAAAAAACAAAACAAAACAAAACACAGATTTATTACTTTCTTTCAAGTATCCTAGCAAACACACATGTCTGGAATGTAAACCCCGTGAAGTCAGGGACTCTCACTTCCTATCTTTACAACCCTGAAGCTTCCAATCTAGTACCTGAAATGCACATATTAAGCACTTGGCAATTATTTCTTTTTTCTTTCTTTCGTGTGTGTGGTACCGGGGATCGAACTCAGGACCTTGCGCTTTCGAGGCAGGCAGCAGAACCACTGAGCTAAATCCCTAGCCCTTGACAATTATTTCTTGAAGTGACTTGGCCACATCTGCAAGCTCCTTACCCATCTTCTCTTTATCCGCACTCTTGGTCTCTTCTAATTTAATATTCAGAATTGAATGTGGCTGGACACACCCAGGTCTGGTGGAATGACCCCAGCATTGGAAAAAGCAGCTTCTGGATTTCTGCTTAAATTCCAAAACTCACCATAATTTGACCTGTCCGACAAATATAGTCTTGTTTCTCATTTGTTTCTAAGCATGTGTCCTTCAGTTCACATTCTGCTAAGTCTTTCAGATCAGCCTTTGTTCGTGCCAGAAACACTCCACTCTTAGTCTGATCAATCCCCCCACTTGGCAAATTCAGACTCAGATTAATTTAAGTCTTACTTTATCCATGATGTCATCTTTATTTGAGCCCACGTTTATCTCTCCTATGTCTGAATTCTTTTGCCAGAGATAGTGTAATATATTATGGTATTCTCAAATTCTTTTGTGCATAGGTCTTGCTTTTCTCAGAAAGAGTATTGGCTCTTAGGGGCAAGAATCATGTCTTAATCTCCTTCAGTATAGTGCTGCTGATTATTAGATTGATAAATCAACAGAGCTATTTTCTTCCTTATTGCTAATTTCTCATAAATTGAAAAAAATCCCCATAGCCTATTTTTGCCTGTGAAAGAACTACATAACCAGGTCTGGGAAATAAGATAAGGATTGACCAATATTACTCAAAATGAAGGCTTTTTAAAAATCAATCTTTTTTGACAGTGAAATCATCACTTTCCTTGTGGTTAATCTAGCTGGCTGACTTGAAGTAGGTTAAGGCAATTGGGACAAAGAGTGAATTAAAAACATTTGATTTAAACCAACACTCCAAACAATTTTAAGCAATATCCTAGAAAAAGACAATGAAGGTCACAACTCCATGAGGCCCAGCAGAGAGAAGGCACCACCCAAGGTAAGACACTAAAGAGAAAGGGGGGAAATTAAGAAATAAAAAAGCCAACAACAGTAAAACATCATGACAAAGATGAGTCAATATCTCTCAATTATAACTATCAATGTTAATGGCCTCAATTCACCAATCAAAAGAAATAGACTGACAGAATGGATTAAGAAGCAAAACCCAGCAATATGCTGTATACAA
>NW_004624940.1:346800-361588 GCF_000247695.1 Heterocephalus glaber | reverse complement strand
ATACTCTTAAGTGAAATAAATAGGACACACATGTGTAAATACCGAATAGTTTCTCTAATATGAGAAATTGAAAGTGTAAATAAGGATAAAAATGATTAAAATGAATAATTGAAAAAAAATGAATAATTGATAATTTGAAATAAGAAAAAATCCAAGGGTTTGGGGATGGTGCGAGGGGAAGGAGAAAAGGAAGAAGGGAAAGGAAAAATTATGAGAAAGAAGAAAATGGAATCAAACTCTGTGTAAATAGGGAAGGGTGGAGGGAGTGAAGGGTGCACAGGTAATGGGAGAAAAAATAAGAACTAAGATACATCATGTTCTGGTACAAACACCCAGTGAGAAATGTAAATGTATTTATACCTAAAATGTACCAATAAATATATATATATAAATAAAAAAAAGGAAAAAACCTTTTGATTTTGTGGCCACTTACAAAACATGCTTTAGCAAGACCCTGCTAAATCAAATTCATTATCACTTTTCTTCTTTATTATAGGAAAAATAAAGCCTATATTTCTGGGAATTAGATCATTCTGGGACTGAAATTTATGTGACTGACAGTTGGACTCACATATCATAGATTTAGTCCATTCAAGTATTTTAATAGATGGTTTACAAGGTTAGATAAGGAAGTATGGTTTGACAGAGAGGTGTGCATAAGCTCCACCTACAGCACAAGGAAGAGCTGAACAAAAGGCACAATGTACTTTAGGCTTTTGTGAATTGCACACTGTATTTTCAGGATGTGCAAAGAGAGAAAAAAACAGCACTTTTCTTTTTCTCTTATTTCTTTATTTTTATGTGTATTTCTTGTTCTAAGGAATCAGTTTTCTCTGAAAGTATCTTGATATTTTTCTAACATAAGGAAGTGCATTTTGATTTTCCAATTACTGCTTTAAGCTTGCTATAATAACTGTGCTACCGACCATGTGAAAAGGCAGATGAGATCAGACATTACATGGAGGTCTGGTTTGCTTCTTACAGTCATTCATTTCTGTATTTTTATATTAATGAGGATAAAAAGCTGCATTCTTTCTTTGGTCACTGTTTTGTCTTTTCCAGCTGCCTGCCATGGAATGCTAACTATTCTATGATCAAAGTTCTCCTGAAAGCCTTTAACCCTTACCAGTCACTAGCTAATGTTTTAGTGGGTCACTCCAAGCATAGTTTTCTTGGAGTCTACCAATAGCTATTTATGAGTAAATCTGATTAGAAATATGCTTTCAACTTAATAAGACCTTCTAGTTAAAAAACATGAAACACTTAAAACAATGCCCACACAGAAACTTAAACACACATGTTCATAACAGCGTTATTTATAATTGTCAAAAAAGTGGAAACAACCCAAATGTCTATTATCTAACAAATGGATAAATAAAATGTACTATATGCATACAATGGAATATTACTTGTCACTGAAAAGATATGAAGTACAGATACATCTAAAATGTGGAAGTTACTTAAAATCACCATTAAGTGAAAATGACACCAGACACAAAAATGCTGTATGATCTCATTCATGTCAAATTTCCAGAATAAGCAAATCTCTAGATAGAGAAAGAAGATTAGTGTTTTCAAGAACCAGTGTGTGTGTGTGTGTGTGTGTGTGTGTGTAGGGGGGGATATGCCACTAAAGAATGACTGCTAAAAGGTTAAAAGGTGCAGGTATTCTTTTTGGGGTGATGAAAATATTCAAAATTAGATTGTGATTATTGCACAACTTTTTAAATACACTTTAAAATTTTGAATTATAGTTTTAAATGGGTGAATGGTATATGAATTATATTGCAGTTTTAAAAATCACATAGAAACCACCTTTTGAGGACACATGAGGTTACCAATTTCAAATACTAGCTCTACATCAAAAACTTCAGGGCTAAGAACCTGGAATTGGCATTGAAACAAATTTCTGGGTGATGATTATGCATAAGTAAAGTTTAAGCATCTCCAAATTAAAAGATACAAAACTTGTACTGTCTCCATGTGATAAAACTGCAAATGTCTCCACTTAGGGAAACGTGGTAATTACTCTCAAGTGAATAGTACTCAACTTCATTATTTTTGTTTTAGTTTGGGTATTTGAATTTGGCGTATCATTGTTTGGGTAGCTACTTTAAATTTTCTCATTGTTTCTTTCAATTCCTCTGGGAGAAATAGTGAAACCATAGGATCCACTAATACTTGTTTCTCTACAAATTAAAATCAGAGAATTATCACTCTTGCTTCTGAAGGCATTAGTAGAACACTAAGTTCCTGTTTCTTTCCTTTCACAGCTAAGGGGGAAAAATAAGATTCAGCATCACATAGTAAGTTAAAAATGTGAGTGAGGTAGAATTTATCATTGTCTGTCTTGAGTGGCTTCTGCTTGACTGTCACTGAGGTTTTAAATTGTATACCAGGTTATGGTACTAATTTCAGAAAAGACAAGTAATGGTAACTGTATATCACGTTCTAGCTCTACAACCAAAAATCTCTTTATTGTACATCATTTTAAGAATTAAAGATCTCTGTCATTTCCCCACCCAAAAGGTACAAGAACACAAAATAACTTCTCTATAGTATGTGAAACAGTTAACAAATCAGTAGTGTTGCGGTTTATTGAATAGATTGTTCAAATATTTTTGAAAAGTGTTCCTGCTGATCTTGGTAATCTTATTATCAGAAATAACTGAACAACTGGATAGACATTTGAGTGACTAGAAAATAGGCTAATCTTGATAATCATATAGTACCAATTAAAGGAAGTGCTGGGTAAATATATCATGAGTTTATAAATACCACATTGATTTCACATTGATAGAGTTTCTACACTGACAGCTAATAATTGATATAGTAAAAATGTCATGGTACTTCATAATTTTTTATTGCAGATAAAAATGACATCTTTAGAGCATAGTTCAAGAAGTTTTATTCATGTGTAAAAACAATTTGTTTTCTTTTTCTAACATCTAAAAATGTAAAATTTGAATGGCATAAAAAATGTGATTTAGTTTAGTGTAATTATCTGAAGTCTGGTTTTCACATGTGAATGATTTAAAAGTAGCTAATGTTCATATAGTGAATAAAATTCAATGTCATATTGAGTATTCACTGACCACCTCTTAAGGTGACAGGAAGTACCCTAGGCATCATGGCATTGGATGAGTAAGATGGGGACCTTGAGTTCAGTAGAGGGACTATGAAGATTTTCTTTATTCGTAAGTTGTGTCAGTGATGACAAATTATGGTTTTAATACCTAAACAAAAACCTGGAAATGAAATAATAAGCTATTTGAACTCAACAAAATGAAAAGCTAAAACTCTTATCTTTTCATAAAAGTCACAATTATATATAGGCTATGATAATAGCATTAAATTCCAAATACTATGTGGTACATAATGTTGATTCCTGGATAAACTGTTTCTATCATTTTAGTAAGCTGTACATACAGTGTGCATCATGTACTGTTGTACTTAATCTGAACACTTCCTGCATTTTCACTAGTTTAAATTTTCAATTTTAGTATATGTGCTGCTGAAGCAAGCACAAGGAAATCTGTAACTGGTTGTGATCAATTAGTTGTAAACACCACTGCACTCAGAACAGCCTTAAATTTCGAATTTCAGCTCTTTGTATTACAGGGCTTGACTTACAATTACTGAAGGCTGAAGAAATAAAATATAAGGAAAATTTCAGCAAATTTTAAGTCTTCAATAACATCCATATTTCAGTAATTCAAAAAGAATCTGCTGAAAATAAGATTGGTTGAGATTTTTCATATCCTCAAGGCTATTAATGGAAATAACTTTTATAGACCATGCTCCTCTTTGCTTTATGAATGGAATATTGGCTATGCCGCAGTCAGTACTGACTGTCCTTCCCAGTAAGTCTAGCAGAGTGTAGACTGAAGAATCTTTCACCAGCACTCTCCCCTTCTCGCATCACAGAAAATTTAAAAACCTGATATTGGATTTAAGGAATTTATAATTTCTCCCGTGTGTGTCACAAAACAGAGTCGACTAGAAGGGATATTTCAGCTCTCCCTTGCTAATAGTAAAGGAGGAAAAATTATAAGTAAGTTTTCCTAAACCTGCTTAGAAGCTCAATGTCAGAAACCTGTCATGGGATAAGGTCCTGAGAAGGGGAGATCAAACATTTGAAAGTGCAATTTGAAACGGGTCTTAATTAAGGTGATTAATGGAAATTATTTATTTCTTTAAAACTACATGGTGTTCAAATGACAGAGGGAACAGAAGAGGGGGAGGGGGAAACGAAAAAAGAACAAGAAAAAAAAGAATGTAAGGAAAAAATGGAAACAAGGCTTTTGTAGATAAAGAGGGGAAGAAGGTTGAAGGGAGAGGAAGGGAGTGGGAAAAAAAGAAGAAGCAAGATATATCATGTGCAGGTACAAATTCCCTATGATGAATGTTATTGATATGTATATCTAAAATGTACCAGTAAAATAAAAAAATTTTAAAAAGCTATATGGGAAAAATTTAATCAAAGGAAATATGTCACATGACATTTTTCATTTTGAAGCATAAATTATATTATATAAGTACTCATTTTCTTCAAAAAGTTTTTTGTGGTTTTTTTTGAGACAAAGTCTCACTATGTAGTTCAGGCTGGCCTTGAATTCACTATGTAGACCAGGCTGGCCTTGAACTAGTGGTGATTCTCTTGCCTCAGCCTCTGGAGTGCTAGGATCACAGGCGTGTGCCACCATGCTCAGTTCAAAAATATTTTAGAACAAAAACAAAGTGACTAATTTTTGAAAAGCAAAAAGTCTATTTCTGGCCACTTCATCTCTTTCAAAAAACATTTTACCTTTAGAGCAGTTTTAGGTTCATAGCAAAATGAAACAGAAAGCACAGAGTTCCCATGTACCTACCCCCGCATAGTCTTCCCTGTCATCAACATTCTGTGCTGAATGTGTTTGTTGCAATCGATGAACTTACAATGACACATCATTATCACCCAGACCTCATCATACACATTAGGGTTCACTTTTGGTGCTGTGCACTCTGAGTTTTGAGAAATGTACAAGACATGCGCCCATCATTTTATTATTACACAAAGCAATTCCATTGCCCATAAATTCTATGTGTTCTGCTTGCTGACATCTCCTCATCCACATTTTATTTTTTTAAGCTTCTCAAGACAGTTTTTAATTTTCTGTTTTTCCATCAAAACCAAAGTTGTTACAAACAGGGACAAAATCCAGTCACAGACCTTCCTGCTCGCCTTTCCATGTGTGTTCAAGATGCTTCCTGATCAGTGCACTGCTGCCTCCTGTGACATGTGACCATGCACAGCAAGAAGACTTGGGGCCTGGGGTAGTGGTGAGGTCCAGTGTGCCAGGAACACAGTGAGAATCTGCACTACAGGAAAACAACTCTGAAACAGGCTCAGTCGGTGGCCCCACAGAGCGAGTAGAAATGTCATGGCTGTCCCATCATCCTTGCCCACAGCTAAGAAAACCTGGGCTACTTTCAGAGATGAGAAAGACCCAGGTATTCATGGGAAGATAAGTAAGTACCTCAGAATCATTTATCCCAAAACAAGATTTTAAGTAAGGTGAGACGTTCTCTAACCATTATTTTCTTGGAAACCAGAGTGAGAAATAAAGCAGAGAGGGTTAGATCACCTTTCCTTCTTCCATTTTTATCACTAATTTATGGCTCCTGGTTTTGACACAGCCAAAATAAAAAGGCAATAAACCAACCAACAGCCTATGTACAAGCTACAGCATATAAATTCTCTAAGGGATTGAGATAAAGGACATTTTTCCCCATAACTCTGAAGAGTTCCTGATTTGATTAGGGAAATTTGTTGAAAGCCACAGCCAGCTGAGAAGCCATTTATGTGATTTTGGCAAAAGTGACAGAAAACAATACATGTACACTTATTTCATTGAACTATAAATCAACAAGGTCAAGAGAGTAAAAACCCTATCGTTTATGTAATAGAAGACTATTAAGTGGCTTTAGGAATGGACTAAAACTTAGCTGGCAGTCTACTTTGAAAGCCAGAATTTTATATATGCTGGGGAATAAACAAAATATTAGTCATCCATTCGTTTTTCAGAGTGTAATAGCTTGATATACCTTCCTTCCTTCCTTGGCTTACCCCAGGCCCTTTGGAATCAATTGTACTAATGTATTTGTTACAGCAAATCATTCTGTTTTGCAAACTTCCTTCAGAGTTCATAACAAAAGCCAAACCTAAAGAGAAAATAATCCTTACACTTTCTTTCCACTAAAGCATCAGCACAGACAAAACTAACCTTGGATGATACCAAATAACATACCAAATAAAGAAGTGAGTCTGAGGAAACAAAAGCAACCCCTACCCTACTGCAGCTCACCCCATTAAACAGTAATTTTCTTATGCTTGTTAGCCTGGTTGATGGCCACCTGCTCGCAGATGATCTCCTTCAGCCTCTGTAGCCTCGTGTTCTGGGTGGTCTGGCCCCACATGCCAGTCTGACTGCAGTGCATCAGGGTCAGGACGTAGATGTATTCCAGCTCTGTGTGTTTCACATCCTGGTCCACCACCAGGTTCAGGAGCTTGTCGGCTGTGTTGTACAGAATCTCATCTCATAGTACTGCCTTGCAAAGTCCAGGTCTGCTTCTCGTGACATGGTGATGTTGTTCAAGTTCTGCTGAAGAACAAAAATGTTTCTACACATTTTCTTGATGACAGACTCACTGATGCGCCTGAAGTACTAGGCACCATTGATGAGGACACAGGAGATGAGGTGTTCCAGACCTTCAAAGATATTCTGGAACCTGTGCTGTTGAAGGCTGGCACTCATAGCCTCTTCAATGGGGCTGATGTCTTTGTTGAGCTTGACCACCAGAGGGTCATAATCCCTGCTTTCCACATTGACGACAATGGCATAGTTCCTCTCTTTTGGTAGAGGAATGAGATAGTGGAAACAGTGAACTCTCACTTCCAGATGCAAGACCAGCAAGCAGCAATCGGCCATGTCGTGGAAGGACTTGGCAAGTTCACTCAGAGTCTGCATGATCTGCTCAGAGACAGGGGGCAGGTCCATGTTCACATGGCTCTCTTGAGCAGGAGATAGCATCTGAGATGTAGAAAGATTAGAGAAAGCTGACTTCGTTTGGCCTGCCAACCATTCCAAGCTTTCATGCATGTTAGCCAAGCTGTGAGGTCATTGATGTCATGGAGGATATCTTGTGGAGGGATTAATTTATCACCCAGGTTCCCAGTTAGAACTTCAGATTCCTTGCCCTTATGAGGGTAAGGCTGCCCTTATGAAATTTTCTTCTTCTTCTCTCTTTGGCCTTAGCTATTTGGGTGAGCCATATTAATCCAGTTTGGTAGTGATTTCAAGAGTCTGCTGATAGCATCATCTTTTGCCCAAGATGCACTGATGACAAGTTTTTCTTCTTTTTGCTTTTTGGTAACAGAGATCGAACTCAAGACCTTGCGCCTGCAAGGCAGGCCCGGCACCACTGAGCTAAACTTCCGGCCCACAAGTTTTGCTTCCGACTGGACAATGCCCCTGTAGCCTGCAGAGCAGGTGCCCTTGTACTCCTGGAGCTTCATGCACACCATGTTGAGGAACTGATCAGAATATGCACTCAAGTCATGTATCGGGTTTATGAGGTCTTGCACTATCTTCTCCACAATGATTGTGCTCTGCAGGAGAGGGCGCTGCACTCCCAGCACCTTCATTGTGTCTGTGTTAGCTAGGATCATCAAGGGGTCAGATGTTTCAGTGAAGCCTTTAATCTCCTTGTTGATCTCAGCCAAGACCTGAATGAGGAAGATGTTTTTGATGTGCACGTGAGAAACTCTCGAAGAGGCAACATTGGCAACAATGTTTGCTTGGCTGGGCCAAGTCCCAGAGCATGCTCAATCTCCTGAATAAACCTTGGTGGCAGTTTGAACTTCAGAGTTTTGATGATTTTTAGATGCCTAGAGGATAGAGTTGCATTGAGGCGGGGGAACTCATCCACAATTTAAAAGCTAAACTGCTCCATACCTATTATCCTCCTAATCCAGGATTTCTCTTGACCAAGAGTCCATCTTGACAATTTGGAGCAGAGAATTATTTTAAGTGGGCTATCCTATGCATTTTAGCATGTTTAGTGGAATCTCTGACTCTCTACTCAGTAGAACTCAGAAGCCCTGCCATTCTCATTGTGACAAGTAAAAATCGTCAGATATTGCCAAATGCCCCTGGAATCAGGTAGCAAAACTGTCCCATTAGAATCATTTGCCTAATATGAGGCAGATGCGTATTCTATTCCAAAAGAATGTCTATGTTATTCTATTACAATCTGTACAATCATTACATGCTGCTCAAAAATACCTATTGTGACTACGATGTGCTGACTACACACTTGTGCTACTCTAGGCAGGAAGACCTATCAAATTGTTCATATATTTAAAAGTTACAGAGTAGGGCGTAAGCTGTTACAATAAATGTAAAAACAATCTGTGTAGTAGTTATGGTGAACCTTGTGAAATGATTGATCAAATTAATCCAGCTATGTTCATGATCTCGTGACCATTCACAGGAGAATGAACCCAGAGAGAAACTGCATCGACTGGGCTGGCTATGCTATGATCTGTTTCACAAACAAGATATGAACAGTGCCTCTATGGGGAAATAGTTCTGAAAAATTAGCCAAGGGAGATGTATTCTATACAAATCTCCATTTCCAACCCACCACTTTCCTATGATAGCAAGGGATTTTTGTCCAATTCCCTTTGAAAACTACCATAGTGCTTCCTTTCTATTTTCCTTTTTTTGGGGGAAGATACAGGTGGGAATGATAATAAGCTAGAGTCCTTTCTGATAGGTCAGGATTTGTGCTCTTCTAGTCATTAAATTGGAATGTAACTGAGCAAGTACAATTTGAGATTTTGTTTGGAAATTTTCCTTAAAGACTTAGCCATTAAAGTAACAACAGGAATCTATAAGACAACTGAAAAAAAATGAAGTAGGGAATTGGAATGGTAAGCAATAGAACATGGTAGGAAAATTAAGTCTATTTGCATATGGTCTCAAATAATGGATTTCTGCTCTCTTCCCCCCGACCCCCCATCTCGGACTGAATCATTAAAGTCAATTTTGACATTCACTTACTCTGGTTTTTATTGGCTTTTTTATGATGGACCAAAAATAAATAAATTCATAATTGACTCATTAGAGACAGTTCACTATATTTAATTTAACTTCTATTTCCAAGGCACCTTTTAGAGGATGTAAAGCCATTTATTTCTTAGTTATTAGAATACATCAATATGCTTATTCCCCCATCTGTAACTTAAAGGATTCTTTCCAGTTCTAATTCTCCTGATGTTTTGGCTAATATAATTAATGTATTCTGTGCCCAAATATATGCTGAGATTTCAGTAGAAAGAAGAGAAAAAGGTGTAGAAAAAAATCTTGGAAAAAGCCAGATTGAAATTTCAAGGATTAATTTGATTGTAGTAATATACCCTTAAGATTGTGTTTTGCAACTCGAATCAGTTGTTAAAAAGAAGAGATAAACTTAGGCTTTACTGAAGGGATTATCAGGTCCTAAGGATGGGGTAAGGTAAAGAACTAGAACTAAACATTTGAGGGCAAGTCCTGGCCTCAGATGATCTATTTGTATTAGAGCAGAACATCAGCTAAAAGAGGAAGCTATGCAGAGCAGGATCCAACTCCCAGAGGCAAAGGGAAGAGAAAGGATTTCTTAGAGAATCAAGGTCCTAGTCAGGCACACTGAAACTCAGGGTAAGGCCTAGGCTCCAGGTGGGAAGGGTAATCCTAACCAGAAAACCAAAGTAAAAGGTAAATTGCAGAGTAGAGGCTAACACTGGGGAGCCAGAAGAGGGGCTGTTCAATGAGCAAACACCAGACATGAAGCACCTCGGGCAGCAGTCATGCTCACTGTCTGGAAGGAATGCCTAATACTATTCTGGTTTGAGGCAGGATGTGGCTCACTAGTTGTAGGAGGCAGAATATCCCTAGCCTCTGTCAGAGAAGAGCTAGGAAAGGCTGCCCCATATGCTATGCTTCATTCAATTCCTCTCTTTGTCAATAGTCAGTCACAAAAATATGTCATGCTTAGTGATTGCTGACTTCTCTCTACTGTAAATTCAATGCAATCCATATCAAAACGCCAATAATGATTTTCACAGAAATAGGAAAAGCAATACAGAATTTCATTTGGAATCAGAGAAGACCCAGAATAGGAAAAACAATTCTGACAGACAAGAGCAACACTGAAACCTTCATTATACTGGATTTCAAGCTATATTATAAAGCTATAGTAACAAAAACAACATAGCACTGGGACAAAAGCAGAAATGTAGAGCAATGGAATAGGCTGGAAGACAGAAACTCTACTCTCTTCTTAGACTAGAGTTGTATGTAACTCCTTAAGGAGTTAAATGTGATCAAGCTGTGTATATTGAGTGATGAGATTTCTGTGTATCAGCAGACTTATGCACTAAACCAGGGTTGGAAAACTTTTTCTGTAAAGATCCAGATAGTGAATATTTGAAGTTTCACAGCCCATCTGATATCTGTTTTGAGTATTCAACTCAGCATTATAGCATGAAAGTAGCCATATTTAATATGTAAACATTTAAGCATGGTTCTTGTTCAATAAGTTGTTATTTACGGGTCCTAAAATTCGTAAAATTCCCATGTGTCAAAAATATTACTCTTCTTCTGAGTGTTTTCAATTATTTAAACATGGAAAAATCATTTTCAGGACTGGAGATATAGCTCAGTGGTAGAGTACTTGCTTAGCATGCATGAAGCCCTGGGTTTAATCCCTAACACTGCAAAAAAAATCATTTTTAGCTAATGGGTCATAAAAAAATAGGAAACAGACAATAGTTTGCAAATCCTCTACCAATCCTAAACCAGTGGTGATTTATTTAGTGAACAGTGATCAGCCTAATTCTGTCTAGTAGGCCTCCACAATCAGGGCCACATAATCCTACCAGTGGGATTAGTCCTGCTCCAAGCTCTGGTAAAAATCAGACCACAGACAGTGAGAACATAAAATACTCTCCCTATTATCTCTTTTCCATAAAAGTCAATCTGTTTGATGCCCCTGTTCTACTTCTGTACTTTGTTCTAGTAATAGTGCTCTGATGTGGTTATTACTGATAAAGTCACTTTGGTTGCACTCCACTTCCTACAAATATTCTTTCTTGTATGTCAGAGTGTCTGTTTACCATCTAGTTCCTACAGAAAAAGATCTTGCCATAACTTCCAATACAAAATGCTCCCAGAGACAGGAGTGTTGCATATTAACCTTGAACTTGTGGGTGGGTTCCTGTGATTTACTCCTTGATATTCTTGACCTCAACACCCTACCTTCTTGAATCATCTTCCTGTGGATGGTCAAGTTCTAGGTTTTGTTCGGCAAGCCTGATGCAGCCATCTGTACCTGTTATGGCTTGTGTCTAGATGTCCCCAGAAAGCCTCATGCAGTCATAGGTGGGGCTTTTCAGAGGTGGCTGGATCTAGAGTGTATGGCGCTGGGATCAAGGGTGTGTGTTTATGAAATTAGTGATTTGATTTTAGTACAGGATGAAGACAGGGATCTATTTTTTGGTTCAATTTTTGCCCACAAATCTGCAGTTTTTCCCAATACAATTTGTTAATGAGACTGTCTTTTTTCCAACACGTTTTTGGCCCCCTTGTAAAAAAACATCAGATAGCTTTAGGTGTTTGGGTTTGTTTCTGTGCCTTCCATTTTATTCCATTCATCTACATTTCTATTTTTGTGCATTTGCTATGTTGTTTTTGTTTCTATAACTTTATAATATAGCTTGAAATCCGGTAAAGTGAAGCCTTTAGCATTGCTCTTATTGCTCAGAATTGTTTTCCTATTCTGGGTCTTCTCTGATTCCAAACTCTGTATTGCTTTTCCTGTATCTGTGGAAATCATTATTGGTGTTTTGATAAGGATTGCATTGAATCTATGCTTTTGGTAGTCTGCCATTTTAATGATATTAATTCTGTCAATCCCAAAACAAAGAATGTCTATCTATTTTCTTTTCTTTTTTTCTTTTTTTTTTTTTTTTGGCAGTACCTGGGATCGAACTCAGGACCTTGCACTTACAATGCAGGGGCTGTGCCACTAGGCTAAATCCCAGGCCCTGTCTATCTATTTTCTAATGCTTTCTTCAATTTCTTTCTTTGGAGTTATACAATTTCCATTATAGGCATCTTTCATCTCCTTGTTTAGGTTGATTCCTAGGTATTTATTTTTTGAAGCTATTGTTAATGAAATTGTTTTCCTGATTTCTTTCTTAGTGTATTTATTATTGGTGTACAAGAATGTGATTGATTTTTGTGTTCTGATTTGCTCATACAGAAAATTTGATCTCTTCTGTTCTATTTGTGTCCCTTTCATTTCTTCCTCTTGCCTGATTGCACTAGCTAAAGTTTTGAGTATATATTGAGCAATTCTTAATCATGTGGCAAAGGAAATGTACATGAGCCACAAAAGAATCATAGGAAAAGCCAGAAGAAACCAAGGATAGCACTAATTTAATAATCTCTGTCTTCCAACTTCAACATTATCTTCATTGGTTTAAAACCATATCAGTGGTTCTTTGAACACTGCTTGGATTTGGGGCTATGAAAAAGTTTTATGGTTTGGATCTACAATGTCCTTCAAAGGCCACGTGCCAATGGCTTGGTTGCTGGCTAGTAGACTTTTGGAAGATGATTGAATCATGAGGGTTGTAACTTTATCAGTGCATTAATCCATTGATTGATTTATAATTTCAGAGCATTATTGGGAACTATTGGAGACCTAGGAGTTCAAATCTAGTTGAAAGAGTGGATGATGAGGGCATGTCCTCAAGGATGCTATCTGGTCCCCAGCCACTTCCCCTCTGGCTCTTTTCCTTTTTCTCTCTGCCTCCTGTTTACTAGGAGGTAAACTATTTTGTTCCACCACTTGTCCCTGCCATGATGTTCTGTCTTACCACAGCCTCAGAAGCAATAGGGCCAAGTGACCATAGACTAAAACCATTGAAACCTTGAGCCAAAATAAACCTTTTCTCCTGCAAGTTCTTATTCACAGATATTTTGTCTCATTGACAGAAAGCTGGCTAATGCAGAAACCAAAAAATAAAGAAGTCTTTCCTTTCTTCAGTTCTTCATTTTGGATAATAACATTTTATTCTTACTTTCAGATTTAAGACTACAAATTTTTTACTTCACTTAATTTAGATTTATCTTGCCTCTGTATGTTTTCTCATGGTAAACATTTCAGTGATATGGAAGGGGCATGTGCGATCCTGCTAGAGTTTATTAAGATGGGAAAAACTGGAGTCTTCTTAAATGGCAACAAGAATACACCAACAGACAAGGAGAAACTGAAAACAAAGGGTGACAGAAGACAATCAATAGTGCAAGATGCCTAATACAATGAGAATAGGGATACTTTAACCTAAATATCACTAGGAAGCAAGAGGTGCAGAAGTCATGCAAAGTTTTTGTCATTTGGATGACTCTCATCCTGGGTTCTGTGGGAATGTAGGTACTCTTTCTTCTTCACCTTATCATGGCCCTTTAGGCTTAGGAGGGAAATTATGTGTCAATTCTCTTCAGTGTATGGAAGTGGTAGAACTGGATCAGATTCCCAGGTCAATGCTCTTTCCTCACACTACACAGTTATTGTTGAAAACAATGTTATTTCCAAAAATTACTCATTGTTTCTGATGGCTAAAACTTTTCTCTGGAATTAAGTGCATTCTGTTTAACTGATTTGGAGTTGGTTTCTGCATATGAAATTCACCCACTGGACAAAATCTTTCCTTCATAGGTGTCTAAAAAACCCAGCTATCCTGTTCCTACTGTCCCTTTATGTCTCTTTCAACACAGCTAACTCACAGGAAACTAGGGCTATTATAAATATAACCACCTTCACCTTCCAACTTTGACACTGCTTTCTTTGTTATCTGTGAGCTCAAACCATTTCCTACAGTTTCTAGTTCACTCCATAGAACTATGACTAATGAACAACCTGGTTTTTCCCTTAGATAGAGATTGTGTGTGCGTGTGTGTGTGCCTTGCTGGGGATTGAACATAGAGCTTCCTACATGCTGTGCATGCACTCTACTACTGAGCTAAACCACCAGTCCTGTGATACAGATTTATATTTATAAATTTCTCATGAGCAAACTCAATCATAAGCCTGTAGACAACATTTGTTTATTTATTTTATTAGTACATATTTGCAGTACATATTGATCACATTCATCATAGGGGGTTTGTACATGTAATAATACATCTTAATTCCTTTTTTGCACCATCCTCTCCCTCCAATCTACCCCCATTTATAAAAATCTCTATTTCTGTCATAGGCGACATTTATAAATGCATTATTAAGTCAGTTCTCTCCAGGTATCCTTTCACTACTTCATTTACCATTTTTCTAGCATGTGGGTCCCCAGTTCAGAGACTCATCTTTTTTCAATACTAAAATAGGGATTTGTTTTAACCCTTGATCCTTACAATTTCACTCTGCTATAACAGCCCTCCTAAACTCTGGCTATTAATTTGCTTTTTATTTTTCTCTTTCATCACATTGGCTGAAAGAGACACTTTATGTGACTAGGTTGCTACACGAACTGGTGGGTTGGAAGGTGGTCTCATTTACTATCTTCTGCTTTCTTTTTGGGGGCGGGGAAGTTCACAGGTTTGGAAATTTTTTTTTGTATTAAATTCTTTTATTGGTACATTGTAGGTATACAACACAATTACATTTCTCATTGGGAATTGTACCTTTACATAATGCATCT
>NW_004624940.1:319799-341590 GCF_000247695.1 Heterocephalus glaber | reverse complement strand
GGCTCAGAAGCCCCTACCTCTGGGCCGGGAACAGTGGGACTCAGTACCTTGGTCTGGTGGTCTGGTGTCCTCTGCGTCTTTGTAGTGTGAAATCAGGTGGCTGTCTGTCTGCAGCGGGCTGATTCGGCTGTGTTCCGCTTGACTGGGGACCTCGGCAGGGTGTGGGCAGATCTGCCTGTCTGCAGCGGGGTGATTCGGCGTCTTCCTCGCAACTCAGGACCTCGGTAGGGCGTGCACCTATCTTCTGCTTTCTTAAACTTGGAGCACTAAAACACAAAAGCATCTGATAGCTCTGACCATGGTCAGCCTTCTTATCTCTTGTGGCAAGCTGCCTTCTGACTGACTCTTGAGGGCCATGCTGAAGGTACCCCTGGCCAGCCTAAAGATGAAAGAGAGCTATGCAGTGTACAGGGACTGGCACCATAAGATTCTTCATCCATCTTATAATTTCCAAATGATATACTCCCCAAGCCTCTGGATAATCTTTTGACTTTCCTGTGTCTTTATTCCTATGAAACAACTTTTTTCAGTACCATCTTCATCTTCCACTGCAACCAGTAGTCAATAACTTCAGCTCTCACTTCTCACTTGAGCCACTATGTTTATAGCTTTATAATTTGTTGCATGGATTTGAGGTTCTGCTTCTTTTTTCCCATTAAGTTTATTGGTACATTTTAGGTATACATTATGATCATGTTAAAAAAACTTCAGCACAGAAAGAGAAACCACCAACAGAGTGAAGGGACAACCTACAATGTGGAAAAAAATTTTACCAGCTCTTCCTCAGACAAAGGACTATTATCTAGAATACATAAAGATTTTTTAAAAATCAGACCTCCTAAATTTAAAGACCCAATCCAAAAATGAGGTCCCCCTTCTTAAGCCCACTCTTTACATATATTGAAACCTAACTGTCTTTAGTCACTTTCTCTTCACTGGGACATGATACTCAACATCTACAACTTAAAGAAAGACAGGTTTATTTGGCTCAGGTTCTTAGTCCATAGTTGGACACATGGTGGAAGAACCTTGGCAAAGGAAAGCTACTCACATCATGGTGGCCAAGAAGTAAAGAACTGAGGGAGGCACCTGGAAGGGAGATACACCCTACCAAGTCACGCCCACCTCTTCTGACCAAATCCTGCCTCCTAACAGCAAATCAGCTAGAACACTCCCATAATTCAATCACCTCTCAAAAGCCCTGCCTATGAGTGCATGAGGCTTCGGAGGGACACCAGATGTAAACCATAACACTAAATACCTTTTTTCTTGCCAGCTGTAGTCACATCAGCTGTGACTAGTGAGGTGGCCATGGCAAGACCCTACTGATACCCAAACTGGAAACTAGATCCTGTAGTTCAGGCACAGAAAAGTAGGGGTTACACCAGTGCTGGAACAGCAAGAATTCAAAGCACAAAGATTGGGCCTGAGTGATATGACTTCCCAAATAAAGCAATTATTGCTGCCATACAGTACTTTAGATGTTTTGTTTTGAGATAGAGTCTCACTAAGTTGTCTAGGCTGGCCTTGAACTTGTGATTCTCCTGCCTCAGTCTGGGATTACAGACATTCAGCATCACACCTAACTTATAGTTTGGATCTTAAATATCCCTCCGAAGGCCTATGTATTGAAGGCCTGGTCCCCAATTTGTGCAAATATGACATAGTGGGACCATTAAGAGGTGTGGCCTAGTAGGAAGATAGCAGGACATCGGAGGTGCGCACTTGCAATAGATTGTGGGATCCTGGTATTTTCCTCTTTCTCCTCTCCTTTCTTCTTCCTCTTCCTTTCCTTCCTTCTCCTCTTCCCCTTCCTCTTTATTAGGGCTTATATGAAGATGTCCCCCCAAAGTTTCATATGGTCATAGGTAGGGCTTTTTGGAGGTGGCTGGATCTAGGGTGTCTTAATGTGGGTTATAGGTGTGATACTGGGATTAAGAGTGTGTGGTACTGGATTAGTCCAATAATTGCTTTATCATAGTTTTGGGTGTGGATAATAGGAAGCTCCAACCTGGGTGTGTGTGGCACCACCCAAAAGGCTTATAGTTTAGATGGAATAAAAGGGAAAGGGAGGCTGCTGCATGCTTTGCTTCATTGCCTCCTGCCTGCTGCTGCTGCTTCCTGTTGCCTTGCTATGGACTGTATCTCCTCTGCAATGTCCCCGGACCATGCTGCCCTGCCAAATAAACCTTTCCTCCGTTAACTTTTGGGTGTTGAATATTTTGTCTCAGCAATGAGAAAGTAACTAAGACTCTCCTCACCTTCCTCCTCCTCTTTCTTCCTCCTCTTGTCCTCCTGCTCTGCTCATTCTTCTTCTACTTCTCCTTATTCATCTTTTCCTCCTACTCTTCCTCCTTCTTCCTCCTCTTTTCCTCCTGCTCTTTCTTTTTTTTAAATTAAATTCTTTGATTGGTACATTTTAGGTACACATCACAATTACATTTCTCATTGGGAATCATACCTTTACATAATGTATCTTGGTTCTTACTTTTTTCCCATTCCTAGCCCTCCCTTCATGCCCTCCACCCTTCCCTATTTACAAAGACTTTATTTCCATTTTTTCCATTTCTCATCATTTTTCCTTTCCCTTCTTTCCTTTCCCCTGTGCCTCCCACTACCCCTACCCCTTTGGACCTTTTCTTCCTATTTTGCATTATCGATTATTCATTCTAATCATTGGTACATTTTAGGTATACAATATAATGACATTCATCATTGGAAATTTGCACCTTTACATAATCTCTTTTGGTTCTTATTTTTCACCCTTGCGCAGCCCTCCATTCAACCCCTCCATTCCTCCCTATTTACAAAGATTTTGTTCCTATTTTTCCATTTTCTCATATTAATCCCATTCCCTTCTATCCTTTCCCCTAGCCCTCCCACTTCCTTCCCCTTTGCCCCTTTTCTTCCTATTTCACATCACCTATTATACATTTAGTCCTTATTTATACTTTCAGTTTCTCACACCAGAGAAACTATTCAGTATTTATACATGTGTGTCCTATTCTCCTTCTCCTTCTTCATCTTCTCTTTCTCCTCCTCCTCCTTCTCATCCCCTTCCCATGATAAAGTGAGCAGTTTTGCTCTGCTATGTGCTTCTGCCATGAAGTACTCAATACAAGCCCAAAGCAACAGGCCAAACCAATCATCAACTGAAACTTTGAAAATTGTGAACCAAAATAACCTTTTTCTGTTTATAATCAATTACCTCAGATATTTGCTATTGTGAAGTGAAAGCTAACACAACTGTCTTCCACAGCGACAACAGTTGTCTCATTATGCTGAGTATTGGGCTAGGGAGGGTATAAAATATAGCAAGTCCAAAAGTCTCAACTCCTAAACCTGGTAGCTATTTCCTCTGTGTAGGATAACAAGTCAACACAACTTAGGGCATGCCTCTGGGGGATGCAAAGAAAGCTGAGGCAGCAAAGTCAACCCTGTTGTCTTGATGTCATCTATATCCTTTGGTGTGCTGATCCACTGCACTTGAAAGTAAATCAAAGTAAAAGTGATCCAAAACATAGATTAACTCCCTGAACTGGCTTCATGTAACCAGAAATGAACTGTTCCTTTTTCTCTTTCCACTGATCGGCAGACATTATCACCGGCTCTCCAGGTATCACACAGAGGAAGAAGCTCTGTGAGAGGATTTGTCTTACTCCTCACTTCACATACATTTCCCTTTCCCGCTCCCTGGATTCTGATTTTCTTGGCTGTTGATCCGGAGCATGTGGTTGCACTGACATTGAACAAAATTATCCAGGATATTATTTTTGAGCAGCTATACTGTACTAGGTACTGTTTTAAGCAATGAGTACACAGCACTGAACAATAATAGATAAAAACCTGCCCCTATAACCAGGCATGGTGGCACATGCCTGTAATCCCAGCATTCTGGGAGGCTGAGGTAGGAGGATCACAGGTTCAAGCCCAGTATGGAGAACTTAACAAGATCCTGTCTCAAAATTAAAAATTTTAAAAAGGTTTGGGATCATAGCTCTATGTGGAGGCCCTGGGTTCAATCCCCAACACTGAAAAAAAAATAAATCTACCCTTGTGGAACTGCCACTAGACAGTATGTTGGATGGTAGAAAAAAAAATAGAAACAGCAAAAAAGACTAAGGACTACTCGGGACTCCTTTAAACAGAGTGCTTAAGAAAATATCGCTGAGATGGTGATATATGAGGAAAGAGCTGAAGAATGAGAGCACAGTCATACATTATCCAAGAAAGAGGATCATTTGGTAAGAACAGCAGGTGAACAAACCCCAAGGTGGGGACAGGCTAAGGATGTCTGGGAAATAGTGAGAAGAAGGTCAGTGTGGCTGTAGACAGGTGAGATCAGACACCCTGTAGGACACTGCAGAGCACCGATGTGAACTTGCAGGTACTTTTTATATACCTCACTGTGACTTGGGTAGAAAGTCATGGTTTGTGGAAGGCCGAATGACTTTTATTTATTCTCCCACAATGAATATCCTTTCTGCAGCCTTCTTTGGCCATTTTCTGCAATGTCTCAAGCCCATGTTTGCTAGTTATCTTCTGGTAGCCCTGTCTGTCTCAGATACAGGTTGGGTGCTAACTTTATGAATTTGACATTCCATAATGCCAATGGTATCATTTCTAACATTCTTCATCTTTAAAAAAACCTGGGTGTTACACCAAATAAGAACAAAAATAAAAGGTAGCATACATTTAATACCTGCCATGAGCTGCATGCTTTCCAGGTATTATATAATTTAATCATCTAACCACCATGTGGGCTAAATGTTATTGTCCCCATTTTGCAGATGAAGACTCTGAGTGAGGCTCAGGGAGATGAGCACTTTGCCTAAGGTTGTGTAACTAGTAAGTCATAGAGCCTGGCTTTGAACATTCTCTTTTCTCTACACTGGGGCTGGTCTGTCTCCCTAGACATATCATTTCCCCCGCAACATACAGTGGTACCTCAGTTCATGAATGCTTTTGTTTGTGAACACTTTGGTCCACAAACAGAAGTGTTTGGCAAAATTTTGCTTTTGTTTGCAAACTCTGCATCAGGTGACAAACACAATCACAGCCATCTTAACCACACAAACACAAACATGGCCATCTTTTCCAAAATCGTGAAAGAAGTTAAGTTTCGTGAACAGAGGTACCACGGTGCAGTGTCATAGACCTAATCCTTGAGACTGCCTTTGAAAGACTTTGGTTTCTATAGTAGCTCTTCACACTATCAGTCATCTTAAAAGGCAGTAAGGTTTCATTTTCCTTCATCTTTTCTATACCTTTAAATGAAATTTCCTTCTATTCCAGCAATGTCAAACCTTTTAGCAATGAATGCCTAATTTGCAACCCAAAACCCACTTATTTATTGCAAAATACCAACACTGCCATTAAACCTGAATACTGAAGTTTTAGTTTAGGAAAAAGCAACACATGCATTAACATCTTTTGTCTTAAAAGAAAAACAAAAAACACGTATGCCATAGGTTTGCCACCACTGCTCTATTTATTTTTAAAACTTTACTTGCCCTTCTCATATCTATATCAAATGTTCTGTCTTTTGAGAAACTGATTTTAGCCAGTATCAGAACAGGATCAAAAAACTCTATCTCCTTACCTTTGATTACCTGCACCTATTGCTCGAGTGCTTACTTCCTAGCAATCCTGCTGGCCTACAATTTTGTAACACTTTTTTTTAAGGACCTTGATAAATAGCCTTCATAATCAATGTTCTTCCAGGCCATGTCTAAAGATTGGCCCTATTTTAGTTGGCTGCACATTATCATCTTCTTTCCTTGATGCAGGTGGCATTGACTTCTACCATCACTCTTTGGTCAATTAACCTTTCATGTCTTGTTCCATTCATGTTTCCATATTGTTTTAGAGGGTCATATCCAATTTTGAGCTTTCCTTTTGCCCATTCAATGTCCAAGAGCAAATATATGATAATGATATTTTGGAAATATTCACCCCCAGTCTTCAACCAATATATCTTGCAATTTTCTTAAATCATAGTGCCTGGAGATATCTTCCATTACCCTCTGTCATTAAATCAATGGGTTTTAATGCTTCACAAAAGGACAGAAACTACACTGAACAAAAATTATTCTTACTAGAATTTTATCATCAAATTACATGTTTGCCATCAAATGAGTTTGATAGTTGTGAAGAACATTTCAAAACACAAAATTGTCATAATTTGGGATAAAAAAAGAAATTCTTTTAAATTTTTTTGTTTGATACGTCATAATTTTACATATTTATGGATGCCATGTGATGTCATCATTCACATATATATTGAGTAATGATCAAATCAGGTTAATTAACATATCTATCACCTTAAACTTTTATCATTACTTTATGGTAATTACATTGAAAATCATCTCTTCTAGTTATTTTGAGATATATAAAGCAATATTGTTAATTATATTCACACTGCTATGCCATAAAAAGCCAGAACTTATTCCACCTCCCTACAACATTGTACAGTACCACTAACCAGCATTTCCCCATTTCCTATCCCCCTCTTTTTTCTAGCTTCTGGTAACCACTAGTTTAATCTCAACTTCTGTGAGATCAACTTTTTTCAAATTCTGCATATCAGTGAGATAATATAATATTTGTCTTTCTGTATCTGGCTGATTACATTTAACATATGTCCTTCAGATTTATCTATAGTGTTGCAAATGACAGGGTTTTATCCTTTATGGATGAATTGTATATATGGACTATATTTTCTTCATTTATCTATTGATGTGCATTTAAGTTGATTCCACATCCTAGCTATTATAAATAGTGTTGCATTATAGATGAGAGTATACATATGCCCTCAACACACTGATTTGATTTCCTTTGGGCATATAGCTCAAGAGTGGGATTGCTGAATTATATGGTAGTCTTATTTTTAATTTTCTGAGGAATATCAGTATCATTTTTCATAATGGCTGTACTAATTTGCATTCCCATCAACAGTGGATAAAGGCTGCCCTCTCTCCACATCCTCACTGGCACTTGTTAACTTTTCTCTTTTTGATAATAGTCATTCTAACTGGAGTGAGGTGATACCTCATTGTAGTTTTAATGTGTATTTTCCCGGATGATTAGTGATACTGAGTATTTTAAATATATCTGGTGGTCATTGTATAGCCTCTTTGTGAAATGTCTATCTAGGTCGTTATCCCATTTTAAATTATGTTATTTCATATTTTTGGGCACTGAGCAGTTTGATTTCCTTATACATTCTGGACATTAACCTCTTGTATGATGTATAGTTTGCAAATATTTTCTACCATTCTGTTGGCTTTTAGTTTTGTTGATAGTTTTTCCTTTGTTGTGTTGACATTTTTCATTTTGATGTAATCCTATTTGTCTATTTTTGTTGCTTGTGCATCTGGGACCTTATCCCTATTGAAAAACCATTCTTCACAGAAACAGGAAAAAACTATCCTAAAAATTCACATGGAAACAAAAAGACTCCAAATAGCTAAAGCAATCTTGAACAAAAAGAAAAAAGCTGGAGACATCATATTACCTTACAATATACAACAAAGCTATAGTAACTAAGAAACCGCGGTTTGAGCATAAAAACAGACACAAAGACCAATGGGACAGAATATAGAGCTTAGAAATAATCCTAAGTATTTAAAGCCAACTAAATTTTGACAAAAGAGCTAAGAATAACAATGGGGAAAGGACAGTCTCTTCAATAAATGGTGCTATCGCTGGATGAGGTGATGCCACCTATAATCCCAGCTCTTAGGAGGCTGAGGCAGGAAGATCACATGAGTTCAAGTCCAGTCTGGGCTACATAGTGGGTTCAAGCTTGCACTATATAGCAAGACCCCATCTCAAAAATAAATAAACAAATCAATAAATAATGTTAGGAAACTGGATATCTACATGCAGGAGAATGAAACTAGACACTTACCTCTCACCAGTCACAAATATCAACTCAAAATTGACTAAAAACTTATACATAAGACCAGAAACTGTGAATCTACTAGAAGAAAATATAGGGAAAATACTTCAGGACATTTGGCTGGAAAGGATTTCTTTGGCTGTGACCCCCAAAACACAGACAAATTACATGCTTCTAAGTCCTCTAGTAAGCATCAGTTTTGGCATCAGAGATCTGTACATTCCTTTTGTGTTCCTGATATGTTATATTCACAGAATGGCTATAATAAAAAAGAGAGAGATTAGCAAGTGTTAATAAGAATGTGAAGAAACTGGAATCCTTATCTTCTGCTGGTGGAAATGTAAAATGATACAACCATTATGGAAAATGGTTTGGTGGTTTTTTAAAAAAGTTAAATATAAAATTATTGTATGACCCAGAAATTCCATTCCTAGGTATATATGCAAAATAATTTAAAATAGGTATTTAAACTTATGTGAATGTTCAACGCAGCACTATTGACAAAAACCAAAAGGTGGTAACAATCCAAATGTCCATCAGTAGACTAATGGATAAACAAAATGTGGTGTGGCCATACAATGGACTATTATTATGTCTTGAAAAAGAATGAACTGCGGATATTGGCTGCATTATGGATGAAGCTTAAAAACGGTATGCTGAGTAAAAGCAATGAGACACAAATTGGCACATATGGTATGATTCCATCAATGTGAAAGTGACAGAAAGTAGACTATTGGGTGCTTGAAATTGTTGTGACAACAATGGCCAAAACCTAGAAATATGATATACTATGATGAGTAATGTTGCATGTACAGATGGACTTTGGGTGGCACGTGAGTGCCTTGAAGGTCCAGTGCAAAACTGAGGGGACAAAGATATATATCCATGTTTCTGGATAGAGGTTTTGTAACTTGCATGAGTTCCCCAAAGGGGAAGGGAAAAGATTAACTACTCGTAGAGAAAGTAGTTGAAGCCAAATTAATGGGTGAGCACACCTGGAGAGACGAGGACAGAGGAAGGTCCTAGGCAGAACACTTGGAAATCAACCAGCTGCAAGACATCAGACTTTTTAAACAATGATTTTCAAATTGGTGTCAATGAATTTCGGATGATGTGAATGAAATGCAAGATGGGAGGAAATTATTGTAGACTACTGACCTGAGGTTTATGAGTGTACATTATGAGGTATGTAATATCTGTCATGATATGTTTTTACTCAGAATTCTGTCTTTAAGACCCATCCACACTGTGCCCTGTATCAGAACTTTATTCCTTTTTAAGACATTCCACTTGAGGTATCTTGTCTTTGCACTGGGATGTGAAATATCCCAGTATAGGTGCTCATGAGTATATTTCTGGGGAGAGGGGCTATAGCATTTACATATCTTGGAGATGTCCTTAACCTCCAAAAGGTTATAATTTATGTACTTTATCTTGTGGTTATGACAGTGATTAAGGTTCCAACCTATGCCCAATTCTCATTTCTCCACTTTTATATAATCTCTCCCTCTCCCCACTCCTGCTTCCTCTTTCTGTTTTTCTTCTCCTCTTGCCCTTCCTCTTCCTCATCTGCCTCCTTCTCTCCCTCCCTTTCTCTCCTCCCACAGTGGACAATGCAGTTCAGTTTGAATATGAGAGCTGAGAGGAGACAGCTCAAAGGATTGATTCCAAGGGTGTGAATAACCCTTTTGAAATGAGGGCTGAAAGGTCCTCATAGCACTTGAGTACTGAACTGGCCTGCAGGAAGACAATGGCTTAGACAAAGAGGGCATGGACAGACAGATGTGGAATTACGACACTATTAGAATCAAATCCAGATTTAAGATGAGATATTTCCTTCTTTGAATGTATAAGACACCATAAATTAGGACAGCCTTGATTTAAGGAATACTTCATAGGCTATATATCATTATCAACTCACCTGGTGAGTAATCAAAATTCTAGGCAAGGATCTCATGACATGATAATTCTGTAAACAAGATTTAAACAGCATCTGTCTTCATTAGCAATATAAATTTTTTTTAGATTTTTGAAATTAAATACAAAATAAGGCTAAGTTTCTTCACTTGCTGAAGTACAAAGGATTGACTCTTACTTAGTTGTGTAGATGGCCCTTAACCTTCATCATGACCAAGAACTATTCATTCACAAGGTATAAGCTACCATATGCTAATTCTCACCTTGCCAGGACTTGTTTCTTTCATGAAGAATGTTGTCTTTGGTATCAGTGAGAAGTCTTGATGAACAGATTGACCCTCTGACAGAACATCAAAATAATCTGGTATGCAAATGGTGCATAAATGTGCAAAATACTTTCCATTTATTTCATTTTCATAAAACATCTATGATACACATATTATTATTTTACATTTAATCAGAAGATGACAGTCTCAGAAATGATAAGCAAAATGACAAATGGTCATACATTTATTTTAGAGGTGAATCAATAATTGAAGTCAGCATTGTCTGATACAAATTCTGCCTTCTCCACAAAATCTCCTATTATGATTAAATAATGTCATTGGGCTCTTTCAAATGAGCCATCTTGGCCAACTTTATTGTACTCTTATTCCTTCAAAGTTTTTGGTATTCTTCAAGATTGTCTTCATAGCCTAGGGAATCATTGTTTTGAGTATTTTCAAGGGTGGTAAATTTTAATTCTTTGAGGAAGGATTGTAATGTTGAAAGCTGTCAAAATTCATTCTATGGATTGAAATGTGATTAAGCTGGATAATACAATTTGAGCAGAAATAAGATGTTTATAAGGCAGAGCATTTATTTTTTGCATGGTTCCAACAACAACTGAGTGTCTAAAGATTTCAAGAATTGGGGCCAGGGATGTAGCTCAGCTGTGCCACACCTGCCTGGAAGCACAAGGTCTTGAATTCAATCCCTGGTATTGGAAAAAATGATTTCAAGAATTAATGAATACATGGGTGTCTTGAGCTATTTGGTTTTTTATAGCAGAATTTCATAGACTGGATAGCTTTAAACAACAGAAATTTATTTCTCACAGTTCTGGAGGATAGGAACTCCAGAATCAAGGCAATGACAAATTTAGTGTTTGGTGAGGTCGTATTTTCTGGTTTATAAAAGGGGTCTTCACATTGTGGAAGGGATGAATGAGCTCTCTTCACCTAGTCTCATCCCAAAGGTCACATCTGGTAATACCGTTCCATTGGGGATTAGGGTTTCAACAGGTAAGTTTTAAGGGTAACAAACATTCAATCTTTAGCCATGAATAAAATATTTCCCCACAGATTAATAATACTTTGACTTTCAATGCTAATTAGAAAATATAGGTTTAGGGCTGGGGATACAGTTCAGTGATAGAACACATTTCTAGCATTCATGAGACCTTGGGTTTGATCACCAGTATGAAAGAAGGAGAAGGAGAAGGAGGAGCAGAAGGAGAAGCAGAGGGACTAGGTGGAGGAGGAGGAAGCAGAAGAGGAGGAAAAAAAGGAGGAGAAAGAGGAGAAGGAGGAGGAGGAAGAGGGGGAGAACATAAAGCTTTAGATATATCTGTTCTGTTCAGATTGTTGAATTAGTTACACCACTTATCCCTTACAAGATTAGTTGGATTGACTTAAAATAACCCAGGTGGTCCTTTCACTAGTAAGTTTCATTTTTATACCTCATAACTCAGTCTCAGTCTGACATATTCCCCAGAGATAAAAGCTTTTTGAAAACAGACTAACCATCAACCAGAAAATTCATGATGGCAATGTGCAGAGTAAATACACAAGAATGAGTTCAGTTCAAGAGGAGCTCCTCATTTTATCTCAAGAACGTAAGAAACTCTGAATCTTTGCCCATTTTTATAACCTAATCTCCTTCTATAAAAGTAAAACTTTTGAAGGCATGTGTTGGGCAATAAATTTATTTTATTATTTTTAACCAAATGTTTGTCCTTTGGATATATAACTTTCTGTTAACTTTAGAATAATGAAGAATGAATAATCTGTAATTAGGCTATAAACAATTCATTGCACATGATTTTTATGCAACATTATTACCTAATGAGACAAAACAGACTACTATAAAACAAATATTTGTAACAGTTGGTTATACTTACATTGAGGGAATCCAATTGAATCATAACTTTTTTAGACACAGTCTTGTTATGTTGTCTATTCTGGTTTTAAATTCCTGGGCTCAAGCAATCAGCCTCTGGAGTAGCTGGGATTACACATGTGCACCCCTGAGCTAGGCACAATATGTTTGATTAGAGCTGAGTAACCGGTTCTCTTCACAACATGCATTTCTCACTCACTCTACAGCCTCTATGTATTGTCCACCACTAACTACTGAACTTCAAGCCAACATTTGCCAGGCATCCTCCTTCCCAAATACCAGACTCATATCCAACAGTCTTTTGTACATCCACAGTCAAAAGAGTTGTGTGTCACTGTGTAAACTGTAACTATACAAGTTCTGGAGTGAAGAGGGACTATTTACCTAGAATATCACATGAATAGTGCTTCCTGGAGTTGTATAAAACAGCTATTTCGTCCACAGAGATAATATCCAAAATTTAACTTATTAAGTTCTTTCGCCAAAATGAGCTTATCTTGCAGAATTCCACTTTCATGGAACTGATAGCACTGCCTGTTCTGTGTCACCCAGCTGTGACATTTGGAAGTCCTTTTGACAGTTCATCTTGTACTCTATGTTCAATTAGTAGCTGAGCCAAGTAGATTCTTACTTTCAAGATTTCCATCAGATTCTTCTTCTGTTTTGCTTTCCCATGGTGTGTGGATGGGATCTGACCTCTTATTGTTTAAAATTATAAAATTGCACATTTGAAAGCAATAATGAACTTTACATATCCAAGCGAAATCACTAATTTTAAAAATTGGGCAGCTGAAGTCAGTAAAAGTTAAATGTCTTGCAAAAGGTTGCATCTATAAGAGGGTTAATAATAAAAATGGGACAAGAAGGGAAATCTAGTTCTCCTGAGCCCTAATCATTTCACTGTAAGATTACCCCTTTGTTCACCTGGCCTCATCATCTACCTCTTCTCTCTCCTTACCTCATTTCATTCTATCCTTTTGACCATATTAATCTGTATAAAACATAACTTTCCTTATAAACACAGTATGGTATCACAAAGTTTTGTAAAGCAAACACAAATCCCTTAGCCAATGACTCAATATGGACACAGCCTACCTTTCTAGTCCAGTTTAAAAACAAAAATATATCAATATAACTCTCCACATTCATAGACTAAAGAAGAAAAATTATGTTTATTTGAAGCATTTCAGAAAATTTCAGCATTTGTATATTTATGTGTAATAAAATAAATCAATTGGATGCATCATTCTTTAGATATTAGATTAAAATGTAACCTTTCTAAGGTTCTGTTTCCTGGTAGGTAAAGAGAACATAATAATAGCATTCACTTATGGGTGGTAGGTGACTATAAAGAATACATGTAAAATGCATAAAATATTTCCTGAAAAATAAATGCAAAATAAATGATAGATATTAAACTTTTATCATCCCTAAAAGGAAGGAAGGCAGGAAGGAGGAAAGAAGGAAGGAAGGAAGGAAGGAAGGAAGCAAGGAAGGAAAGGGAAACTTTTCAGCAAACTAGAAATATAAAATTCCTTAATTGACTTGTTTATTAATTTTGATGCTAGGAATAGAACTCAGAGTCTCACACATGCTAAACAAGCTCTACTACTGAACCATACCTCCAGCCCTTTAATGATTTTTAGGTTATATGATTTTAAAAATAGCGATATTATAACTAATGAAGAAAGGTTAAACCTGTTTTCTTTAAGATCAGAAACAAGACCAAAGTTTCCATCTATCATTGCTACCATTTAACATATTATTGTCAGCCCTGGACAATACTATAAAGAAAAAATCTTTTAACTGATTAAATTTAATTGATTAAAAACATAAGAATTAAAAGGAGAGAAAACTGCAATTATTTTATAAAAAATAAAAATCTGCCTTAAAAAAACCAGTAGCACATTTAATAAACAAAGTACAATTTTAGAATTAATAAGATTAGCATGGTTTCCAGATAAGGTATAAATTAATAAAAATAATTTTCATTACTTTATACAAGTAATAACCTATGAGAAAAGGCAATCAGTTGTTACTAGTCACAATAGTGAAAAAATTATAAATAATACTAAGATGAAGGTAATGAATGCCTTTATAGAGAAAAACTTCAATGAAAGACATAGAATAGAATATTATTTTAAAAATAGAGAAACAGTTCATGCCCTTGGAAAGCACAACTTATTATAAAGATTTTAGATTTCCCCATTTCAATCTGTTCAATGCAATACTAATAAAAATTTTAATTGGATTTCTAGAAAAACTTTACAAATTTAAGTAAAATTTATTTTGACAAGCAAATGTCTATAAATAGCTAAGTCAACATTGTAAAGGAGACAATCACATTGCCTCACGAACAATAGACCAATGAAAACAGAATAGCAAAACACAATAAAAGAAAAAGAGATTATTTAGTACCTGGTATTGAGAAAAACAGCTCATGAAGAAAAATATGAAGAAAAATCTAATTTGGGCCCTATCTTACTCCTCATGCAAAGGCATTTTACTCGGATTAAAGATGTAAATATAAATAGTAAAACTACAATGCTAATAAAAGGAAATATAGAATCTTTGTGACTCCAAATTGGAAAGGACTTCTCCCAAAAAATTTAAGAAGCACAAACCATAAAAGAAAACACTGATTAATTTGGTAATACCACAATTAAGCTCTTCTGTTCAACTAAAGACAACTTGATTTTAACTGGAAAAATTATGAAATGAAAATTACAGTAAGAGACAAGATTTTCGAAAATATCAAAAACAAGGAATTGTTATCCTACAAAAAGGTATTCTCTAATTCAGATAGATAAAGCTAGAAAATCCAATAAAAATGGATAAAGAATATGAATAATTTATAGAATGAACTAAAAAAGCTAGAAAAAATTAAAGATAATAAAAATCACTGATAATTATATACAAATTAAAATAGCATAGATATCATTTTACTGACAAAATGTTAGAAAGCTATAAAATACCAAATGTAGCCATTTGGTTAACAAGAGAACAAAGCATCTACTGGCAGCAAGGTAGACTGTTTTGCAGCCATCATAGAGAACAACTGACAATTACTTAGGCAAATTATGGGTATGGCTCACTGGTTTCACTTGGGAGAATATAAAGACTCTCACGAAGATCACCAAGAAGACACAGATGAAATATTCATTTTAGAACTGTTCATGACAACAGGAAGATGAAAGTAGTCAGAAGGATCTTCATTACAAAAGTGCATAGGTAAAATGTGGTGGATACAAACCATGGTGTTGTTTTCATGTAGCAGTTGGAAGAGCACATTAGATTTACTCACTGCACCTTGAATAGAGCTCAGAAGCAAATTGCTGAGTGGAAAAGTGGGGCACAGAAGAAAATACAATGTTTAACAAAATACATTTTCTAAATTAATACGTGTATAAAAATGTTACATATTTGATAACCCAAATAAACAAAAATACACATTAAACACATATCTACTATTAGATTAAATTTAAATTATTACTTATGGAGTAAAAAGAGAAATGAGAGTAAGCTGTTAGGATAAAAGAAATTAGCTTCTAACCAAAACTCATCAAGAAGAAATAAAATATTACAATAAATTTATAATCAGTTAAAAATTGAATATATGAACAAGTCTCTTCCCCTTACCACACTCAAAATAGATAACTAGGCCTTTAAAGATTTATATGCAAATTTGCTGAAATTATTAGGAAGTGATAAATATTATTTACACAAACTGCTTTAGAAACTAGAAAGAGGGAAAACTACCCAACTCATGCACTGAGAATACATAACTTGATATCAAATCTAGGCAATTATAGTACAAGAAATACATGCAGTATGAGATCAAATTCTCATGTGAACATGAATGCAAAATATACTAAATATAGTACAAGAGCATCAATCTGACTAGGAATAAAACTGTGACGTAATACAATACACTAGCATTTTCCTCAATAATAAAAGAACGTTTCACAATTGAAAAAATCTAAACATATAAAGTACTATATTAACATGTTAAAAGAAAATGCATATGATTATTATTTATAGAAGTTTAAAGGCCATTTAATCAAATTCAACATGGTTTCTGTTAGGGAACCAGGAATACAAGTAAATATCCTTGATTTGACTTTAAAGTCAACCAAAATACTATAGCAATCATACATACTGACAAATCCCATGGTAGAGATGGCTAGCTGCCCAGCAAATCTTTCTCCTCCTCTTTTGGGGCCTGTAGCTAGCTTATCACGCAGTTAGTTGCAGTCATGTGATGGGGTGATAACCACTAGAACATAAGAAGTTCTACTTACCACTTTTAAGTCTCTCACAGTATGCAATTCTCCATTTTCTTTTTTCCAACTGGGAATATAGACCTACAAAGACAGGCTTTGGAAGACACATGTGAAGCGATCATAAAAGTGCCATCATTCTGGCTCCTTGAGTAAGTTCAAGAAACAGAGCACCCAAGCTTTCATAAGCACAGAAATCTCGTGGGATTATATGTAATATTCTACTAATGTTATCCTCAGCCTATCCCATGCTAATTAGCATAAAATTTTGAGAGAATTTCTTCCCAAAATAAGGGAAAAGGCAGGATCCTACTTTATTCACAGGAGACTTAACTTTAACTCAATAAAGAAGATAAGTAAAAGATAAAATAATGGGAGAACATATATTGAGCCATCATTAATAAAAAAGAAATCTGGATTGACTGATTATATTATCACATACAGTAAACTGCAGAATAAAAAATATTACTAGGGATAAACAGGAGCTTTACAAAATGACAAGTGAGTCAATTCCCCAAGAAGATATAATTAATCCTAAACAATAATCCTACATAATCCTGCACGTACCTCACAATACTGCTGTAAAATAAATGAAAAAATTGAAAGAACTAAAAAAGAGAACTAGACAATTCACAAATATAATCAGAATAAGAATTCCTCTCTCAGTAATTGAAGTAGTAGACCAGCAATGATAGTGAAGAACTGAATAGCACCAACAGCCAACTGGATGTAATTTAAATTTATAGAACACATCACCCAACAACAAAAGAAAACACATTCTTTTAAGTGCACATAAAATATAACCACATGAACAGTTGCCAAGAGAGACCATGTTTTGAGCCACTAAGCAAACCTTAGCAAATTTAAAAGAACAGAAATCATAGATAAGTATGTTCTCTGAAAAGATGAAGTTACATTGGAAATCAATATATCTGGAATATTAGAAATCAAGATATTAGGAATATATTAAAAATAAATATATTTGAAAAATTTTCCAAATTTTAATAAATATGCATTTAGCAATAGCCTAAATACTCGTGCACAAGCCACATGTGGTGGTGTATTCCTGTAACCACAGCACTCTGGGAGGCTGAGGCAGGAGGATCCCAAGCTAGATCCTCACCTGGGTAATTCAGTGACTTAATGAGACCCTGTCTCAAAATAAAAAATAAATGGCTGAGTGTACCACAAAAAGGAAGGAAAAGGGGATCAAGCGATGGATGAAGAGGGGAGGGAGGAAAGGGACAAGGGATGAGAAAAGGTAATTATGATGTATTATGTACATGTACCAATTCCCCACAAAGAATGTAAACATTATGTACTGAAAACATGTACTAATAAATTTACAAATCTTTTTAATAAAAAAATAAAGGACTGGGTGTGTAGCCCAATGAAAAAGTTCTGGGTTCAATCTCTAATATTGCAAAACAAACTTGTAGACAAATGAATAATACAATATTTAGGAAAATACTTGCCATTGAGGAAGGCTGCAGAGGAACGAGATCTGAGAAGGCCACAAGGTGTTCAACAATATTTGTAAAGTTTAAGTAATAAAATAAAATAAAAAATGAAGCAAATTTTATAAAATTCTGAAAATTGGTTTGCTTCATTGTTCTCTGTATGTTTCACAACAAATGAATAAACAAAAAATTATTCATATAAAGATGTCCATGTACCATCAAGAATCATTTCACCCGGCAGCAGAGGTTCATATACCAGTCTTTGGAAACAATGCCCTAGGGTCTTAGAACATGGACTACACAACATGGGCTCTAATCTGGTCTCATCTAGCCAGTACTATATAATGGCTGTGTAGTCTTAAGAAGGGACTTCATCTCCTCAAGCTGCAGCTTCCTCCTTGGTTAACTGAGTTAACATTTACCTCATAATATGAGAATTAAATAAAGATAGGGATAGTCAGGAAGGATAATAACTTCAAAATGGTACATTTTATGTATGGCTCATGGGAAATACTAAAAATGGGAGTTATTGAATCATTTATTACACATGGAGTAAAGTGAAAAAAAGACCTTTTAGAAGTGATGACGTTTGATTTGAATCTCAAAGAACTTTGAAGAATTAACCAGTTATACAAGGAAATCAAGGGCTATTTTAGACAAAAGGGAAAGAACTGCATGTGGCAGAAGCATGAACATAAACAATTGAACTTGAGGACCATCCATGAACAAAACTTTTATAGTCCCAGTTTCTGATATATATTTCACTTCCAACCTTGGGTGTATCCTTTACAAAGCACAGCATAAATCAAAACACACTTTGGAGATGACGATTTATGGTTTTGAGATGAGTGGAAAAAGTGATGATCTGTGGGAAGCAATAATTTATCTAGACTAGAGCAGATTGTGTAGTCAAATGCTAAAAACAGAACTTGGAGGGAATGTGGTGAACACATCTAAGGATCATCCTCTTTCCCTGCTGTTTTTTTTTTTCTTTGTTTTCCATAGCATCTTCATTTTTCAGACATACTCTGGAAAGCCAGTCTACTAAAAGAGCATTACTCAAATTATAGACCTTTACACAAGATTGATATAGTTAATGAAATTAGACTTTTCTTGGGGTTCATGGGCTGAGAACTGGGCTGTACCACCATCTGGCTAGTTGAATTACATTAGTAACCAGACTGGAAACAGGTAGGCCTGGGTGTTATATTGTCTTAAGGAACAAAAAAATTTGGAGTAATTCTAATTCAGTAAAGGTTGGCTTTTATGAGAGTCAAAAGTAAAACTGAATAGAAATGATTAGTATGGTGGTGCCACTTGGCTACAATTTAAGTGTAACATTTTTTTCCTTACAAATAAAAAAGTAGTCCTGAATGAGGAAAGTAATGAAGTGGCAAGAGGGCCTGTGGAATAAATCAAAATTCTATGACACATCACTGCAACAGCATACTCAAGCTATTTTGCTAATCATATTGTATTGCAAATGTGTATCAGATGGTTAAGAGCAGTTAGTGTGAGCCAATTCTCTTTTCAGTACCTATGTCCTCAAGGAGAAAAGGAGAACCACAACCCTATTTACAATTACATATTCAGTGCTACGAACTGAAGCCAAAGCAACAATTTTCCCCTTTTTTCAAACCTCTGAAAATGATAATTTTTCAAAGATATCCAAAATCAACTTGGAGCAAAAAGGAAAACAATCACTCAAAAGCCAGTATAGATGAGAGTTTAGGATAGCAGCTGTGCAGTGTGGTTTAGCAACTCAAGCCCACCAGCCTCCCAAATGACACAGGGTGCAATTTCATGGCTTTGCTTGCTATTTCCTGAATGCTCCCATCAATTGGTCCCCTAAGTGTATTTGCTTTAAAGCCCATGAAAATATTCATAGAGCTGTTCATTAGAAAACAAAAAATGAAGATAGTTGGTTTTCAATGAGGGAAAAGTTACACAAAACTAGTTTTCCAAAAAGCTGAGAAGCAAATATTACCAAAAAATACATTAAGGATATTTTTAAAATTTTTTTAACTCAAAGATTTTTATTTCATTAAAGCCTAAAACACACCTCTTCTTTAAAATATAAAGGTAATTTTTCATTTTAGATTTAAAAGACCAGAATAGAGTCTCCTTGACTGGCCAAGGTCATACCATGCCCAGAGGACCAAGTGGCCATTTCCAAGGTTAGCATCAGTCTGAGACCCTGATGGCCACTATCACTCTGATGACACAGACTCATCTTCCACAAGCTTCCCACACAGATTTCCGCTACCTACCAGGTCCGAAGAGCTAGAGCACTTACCTAGAAAGGTGAATGTTGTGGAGGGAAGTTTCTAAAATCTTCTTACAATAGGTAAGATACGCAGCAGAGCTGTATGGGTCCATCACTGACCAGAAGAGGCTGCTGTGGGGTTTTCAGCCGACTTGTAGGAAGTCCTGGCTCCACAGCAGTCCTTAGGAAGGGGTGGCCTCCGCCCCCTCCATAAGGTCCAGCACGCTCAGATGACACAGGATAGCCAATTTCCTCATAAGCCCTGGGCCTTCCCAGTCCCTTAGCAATGGAAACCCATCTTTGTCTTGTTGCCATCAACGTCTCAAAACAGAGCAATCTTACACACTTTGGTGGCTGACACAGTGCACTCTAGCTTGCACCTCTGCTTGCTGCATTCCAAGTGGTGATGGTCGCCCAGTGCTTGGGGACCAGAAAATGGACACAATGGATCCAGATGGTGGCCTTGAGGATGGAGTTTGTGGGAGTGTTCTAGGGCTGTGGTAGAGGACAACTCTGTTGACCTCTCTGAAAAGAAATCCTTGAGGCTTAGACATTGGGAATCAGAATGTAGGAAAGAATTTGAGGACAATTCTTCATATTTTCAATTAAACAAACCATACAAATCAGAAGTGCAAATACACCTGCCAAAAACTATACAGAATTAGGAGTAGAGGCTGTCTAGTTAATAAACTAATAAATGAATAAAGAGCTGGTTTGATAGAAATTCTAAAATCTCAACGCTTTTAATTGAAAGATTTTTCCCCCTGAACAGTAGATTTTATGCATGAAATGTCATCCTGTGTTCTTCAGCAGCTCAAGCATATCTAAGCCAGCAGAGGTGAAAAAAATTGCTTTGAAACCATGGTCACATACCCCCTTGCGTTGTCTTTTTTTCATGCCACGTACATTAAGACTGCAGTTATTTCTAAGAGAGAATCATGGACCATCTGATTGCAGAAAGAGAACAGGGACATATGTGTTGTGCTCCAAAATGTCATCTGTCACTACCTACTAGGAAAGAAGGCAAGCCTACAAAGAGCTGTAAACAGCTTGCAGAGCCACAATGGGATTTTTTGTCATTCAAGAGCTAAAGCAAATATTCATGTGCTGTCCAAGACCTCTGAATACAAGGATCTGACTTTTGCTTCCTGACAGCTTTCCTTACAGTATTCAAGCTGGAGCTGCCTTTTAAAATTCAATCCGTCTTTTGATCTGCTACTATCCATTCTACTTTGCTAGGTCTCTGATGTCTTTCCTCAATGATATTCATGTGGTGTGTGAAAGCAATTATTTCACAGCACAGTTCTGAAGCTGAGGACAACACCTCATAATTCACTATATTTTATAAATACTCCATTCTGCCAAAAATAAGCAAAAAATTATGGTCTCAAAGCCAGAAATCTGGAGCCTTAAAGGTCATGGCCCCTTTTATTGGACTACTTTGAATTTTTTGTTTATTTTCAATATCTTTACATTAATAACAAATATATTCTCATTATAAAAGGATTTAAAATAATAAATTTATCAATTTTTAAATAATCAAGTATACTCCTTTCCCTCCAGTTTCTCCAAGAAAATTGTTAATAATTTGGCATGTAGGAAGCTCCCCGCCTCCATCCCAGGTTCCTGGGGCAGAGAAGCTCAGCACCCAGAAGGAAGCTCCCCTGCTGCCATCCCAAGCTCCTAGGGCAGAGAAGGTGAGCTGTGTGGGCTCCAGAAGCACCGCCTCCCATGGAAATGAGAAGACATGTAAACAAGTCTCAAAAACAGACTTCTGGATCACCTACAGCAACCCCAAAGGGAAA
>NW_004624940.1:285998-310951 GCF_000247695.1 Heterocephalus glaber | reverse complement strand
AAGAGGAAAAAAAATGGAAACAAGGTCTTTGCAAATAGGGAAGGGTGGAGGGGGTAAAGGGAGGGCAGGGGAAGGGGAGAAAAATAAGAACCAAGATACTCATGTAAAGGTACAAGAACCCAATGATGACTGTAACTGTATTTTATACTGAAAATGTACCAATAAACTTAATTGGAAAAAAATTTTTGGCATGTAGTTTTGCACACTTCCTTCAGTGCTTACAAGGATAGCCATGTCTTACCCAAATCTCTTTATACTTTAAGATAATAAATGGCATCAAAGTATTCTGAAACATGCTTTTTCTCACTTCATATAACTTGAACATTTTTGACATCTACAATTTATAAGTATTTAATTTTTAAGCTTTTATGATGTCACACCATATGAATATGCCATAATTTATTTAATCTATATTGATGAATGCATGGTTTGCTTTTTCAAATGTTCACTATTATAACCACAAAAGCAATAAAATGTGTGTATTTAGGTTAAAACTGTTGTTTTTCTAATTATGAGAGTAGTATATTTCACTGGGCAAAACTTTGAGAATACAAAAAAGTATAAATAACACTAAAAATACTGGAATCCTACCACTAAAATATACACACTAGTAACACTTTGGTTTATAGTCATTCAATCTTTTATTTGGCAAGAGAATAAAGGATTGGCTTCTGTGTTTTACTTCTTTTCCTATATTGGAATAGAATCACATGTAACAAATCCCATTAGTAGTCTAATGTGGATTTCCCCTTTCTTCCTTGATAAAGGAATTCAATTCTGTCCAGTATAGCAGTGTTCCCAGCTGAAAACCAATGTTCTTAAAGTGTTCTTTCTGAAGTTTAGGATAACCATGATTCTGGAAGAGTGAGAAAGTTTATTAAAATTTTCTGGCAGCATTTTCTTTCTCAATATAGGCAGAAGCAGGCCCTCTCTATTATATCCTTTTTCTTTTCCTGTCCTGGACTGGGCTTCTGAGAAGGGATATAAAGCTGCTGTCTCATGGCCATGAGGTAATAAGCTTGAGGACAGAAGCAGGCAAAGAATGATAAAGTAGGAAGATAGAAGGAGTCTAGGACATTGAGGAGACACTGTAAAAGCTGTGGATATTCTGCCTCCATATAGTTTCTAATATAAAGAAAATAAAATCCTATTAAATGAGCTCCTATAGTCAGGGTTCTATTATATATAAATAAACATAAGCCCTGGTATTTTGTATATGCAGGCTTTTTTACCTTACTTTATTCATTTGACATTACATTGTAAACACTTCCCCATATCATTAAATATTACTTACAGGCAGAAAATATATTTATTTATTTATTTATTTATTTGGTGGTAGTGAAAATTGAACCCAGAGGTGCTCCACTAATAAACTGCAATCCTAACCCTTTTATTTCTTATTTTTTATTTTGAAACAGGGTTTGCTAAGTTACCCACGATAGCCTCAAACTTGCAATCCTCCTGCCTCAGCTTCCTGAGTTGGTAGAATTACAGGTGTGCACCATCATACCTTGCACAAGCAAAACTTTTAATAGCTATGTGGTATGTCTTCATATGACAATACAATGATTTATTCAATAATTTTATTGTTGGACTTCTGGGTTCTAATTTTTCATTTAAACACATAAAGGGATTTTATATGGATAAATATTGATTATGAGTCCATATCTGTTTTTCTAAAAATGTATTTCTATGATTAGTATAAAAAAATCAAATTTTGAGTATTTTAGTAAATGCTGCTTTCCTGGATTTTTTTTTCAAATTAACTCTCTCAAATGTATTTGAATAGCATTTCAAAACATCTTCACCAGCAATTTAAATTTTTTTTCTAGTCATTGACAATAGGTGAACAATGCTATTTCATTATGGCTTTAATTTGTAGTCTTCAATTACTAGTGACATTGAGTATTTTATATCCCCTCTCAAATTAATCTTTTAACACATTATAAAAGATAAGCATTTTCACAGCCGAGTTTGGGGTTCAGGCATACAGTTCCAATTACATGGGAGGTTGAGGCAGGAGTTAAGGAATTCAAGGCCAGGCTGGGCAATAGAGCAAGCTTTCATCAGAAAAGAAAGAGAGGGAGAAAGAGAGAAAGAGAGAGAGAGAGAGAGAGAGAAGGAAGATTTTCAAATACATTATAATCACTTATTTATTTATCATAAACTGTAATATTTATTTATGTTTTGTGGTGCTGGGGCTCAAATCCAGGCCCTTGCACATCCAAGACAGCTGCTCTACCACTAAGCTACACCACTAGCCCTATAATCACATATCTGAAATGAAGTGTCTGAGTCACATGACTTTTGCCAGATACAACACTACTAAAATTGATTACAAAATTTAATGAACCCATGGTTTCCTTGAATGTTTAAGAAGGTAAGAAATGATCACTCTAGTTCCTATGTCAGTGATGGCAAACCTTTTAGAGCTTTCAATGATACAAACAACCCCCTGCAGCACCCGTGCCACAGGTTCCCCAGCACTGTCCTAGGTGATTATAGGCTTTGCTTTGGTACCCTTTAATCTTCACATACACATTTATCTCCCCTGCATATGTTACTGGGATATTCTCCAACATAATAATAATTTTATAATAGTAACTAATATAGGATATCTTCTATGGGCCAAGCACCACTCGAAGTGCTTCACACATACTAATTCATTCAAGACTCCTAACATCCCCACAAGGTAGGTACTATTATTATCCCCATTTTACGGATGAGAAAACTGAACCACAGACAGAAAAAGTGACTAGGCCCAGATTTCACATCCATAAAGTACTGGCTCATGAACTCAGGCAGTGGAAGCAGATTGCACAGTCCCTGATGCCAACTGGTATAAAATGCTGCCTTATCAATCAGTGCTACTTTTATTAGCATTATCAAACAGTTGATGTCTTTCACAAAGGATTTGAATCCAATCAAAACTCTGCTCTTAATATAGCCCATGCAGGCAGCTTTTGATCATTTTATTCCACTCACAAATGTGCTGCATAAACTTGGAGAAGCCCTGGCTCCCTGGCACTCAATTTTTGAGCCATATTTCTTCCCAGTACATATGTGACCATTTCAGTGATCTTATGTTTGAAAGGCATATTTAATTTGTTGTAGATCAATCAACTGTTCTATAATCAGTATTGATGCTAATTAGAAAAAGCTCAGACCAATCTGAAAGTGATTGATTCTGTAGCTGCTCCTCCACTGGCTCTCATGCTGGGGACTGAACTCAAGAGAGGCCTGAACACTAGGCAAGTTCCATACCACTGAGCTACATCCTTGGGTCCCAGTAGCTTCTTGTTGACATGGCTCTTAGTGGAACTGCAAACCTCAACCAGACAGCTGTCTCGGGAGATTTGGTCACTCGCTGGAGCTGCAGACTTCTGAAGAGGAAGCAATGGGAACACAGAGCTTGAGAGCATCCACAAGAGGGTCCACCCGCTGTGCTGAGGTTGACAAGCAAAGGTGACGTCTATGGAGCTGTTCTAGAAAAAGAAAGAGAAGTTGAAACACTCATGAGAGCAGCCTTTTCTTCAGCCTCGAGGCCCCACTTCTCATTCTGGGACTTTTAAGGACTTCGTTTTCATAAAGTTCTATAAATTTCTATGAAAGTCACCATATCACAATTATTTCTGTACTTCAAATTAAAGTTAATCAAGTACTGAAAGCATTTCACAGAAAAGCAATTTACTCATTCTAGTGGATAAGGTGACAGGATAATATTTTGAGACTTTAACTATTTTTTCCCACATAGGCCATCCTCCATCCCACCCCAACCCTGCCTGCCCCCATGTGAGTAGGTACTGGGCTCTGTTCTAATTATCCAGGGAAAGAATTAGAGTAACTCAGCAAAAAACAAGAAGTATCTCGTGGGCTGAGGGATTCAAGAGGTCTAAAGCCATACAGGAAGAAATTCCACAGGGATAGAAGAGCTTTAAAATTCAGAAAAGGGGAAGGCTTTTCCTCAGACTGGAAATGGATTCTTCTGAGTTGGACTTCAGGGGTGGGGCTGAGGCTTAAGAGGCTCTTGAAGAGAACCAAAGACCTTTCCTTCAGTCTGGCAGTTCTAACAGGGAAAAATGAACAGCCTGGAAAGCAGACGCTATGAGGTACTTCTGGGCAGGCAGGTCTGTCTATGGAGTTGGCAAAGTTTCTTGAGCCCCAAGAGTACTGGGGAAGGAGCCAAAGACCCCTGACCTGAAGGGACCTCGTGGGCTAAGAGAGTGAAGAACTCAGCAGTGATCTGCTTAGATCTGTAATTAACAACAATATACCTGCCCCCTCATCACTGCCCCTCACCCTGTGCCCCCCAGCACCTCAGCATTACACAGGATTTCCAAAGCATCACACTGCCAGCCTGAAGGACAAGATCCTAAAGGCTGAGTTTGGTTTGTTTTCCCCACCTGTTTACTCTCATTAAGCCCCACCATTAGGGCTCAAAATCTGAAATACAGAGAGTATAGAAAATAAATCTATTTTTGTACAACTGTGAGGTCTGGGAGTCATACATGCTATAACAATTTTAAGTGTGAGCTCTTATATCTCCACTTTCTATCATGCAGTGATTTACTATTGTATTTTTCTCTCTGGCCAAGAAGGAAAAAAAACTCATCTTGATAGAAATTTATCTCTCACTTATAAAAAGTCATACATTTAAATACCTGTAACTTAAGACTTTTGCATTAGCTTCTTAACTCATATCCACAATCAAGGCTAATATTGAACTACACCCCAACAAAAGCCAATTTCAGAATGTGTAACTTATCAGCTGGCTCTATCACAACTTGAAGTTATGATGCCAGGAAGTCTGGCTATTTCAGATCTGAAAAGAATATTACTAAGCCACACCTTTCAAAACATTTTATTAACATATGATTCTTTGCTGAACAAGAAAGATGGGAAATGTAGTTGCATTCACAAAGAATGTGTGGAGACTGCCAAGAAAGTAAATAATTTTTGGAAGTCACCCTTATTTGGAAATTTTCTAGTTATAGAGCCATGGTTGTTTAAACAAAAGCATCTACCATATCTCCTTTTGAAAATATGTCCTTCCAAAATATAGAAAAAGAATCACATATTATGCTACTCAGTTCTCCTGTGATTTACTTGAAAATAGTTTAGGTTTAAAAAAAAAATGGCAAGTCTGCCAAGAACTGCAAGTAGCTTCCTGTGGACATTGTGATGTAGTGGGAAAAGCATAGCCTTTGGAGTTGAACAGACCTATTTTTGAAGACTGCCTGTACTCAACTAGTTGGGTGACCTTGGGCAAGTAACTTTATCTTCTCTATGATTCATCTGTTAAAATAATTAAATTATATTAAATGAGAAAACATATGTGAAAGTGCTTACTGGAGGATATTTCCCCCCCTAGGCCTCAATGAAAAAGCAGAATAGTTACACATGGCTATTCTGATGCACAGTAATAAATAAGTACTGTACATGTCTTACTAGGGGCACAAAACTATTTAACTGATTTCTAAAAGACTTTGAACACAGCAAAACAATATGAAATAATACTTGGCCAAGAGCAAAATTAGAAACTGGAGTGGGAAACATTAAAATGAATTTTTATTCTACAGTAAGTCCCCCATTTATGAACATTTGAGTTAAGAACTTTCACAGATACCTTTACGTAGTCTCTCTTGGTTCTTATTTTTCACCCTTGCCCAGCCCTCCCTTCAACCCCTCCATTCCTCCCTATTTACAAAGATTTTGTTCCTTTTTTTCCATTTTCTCATATTAATCCCATTCCCTTCTATCTTTTTCCCTAGCCCTCCCACTTCCTTCCCCTTTGCCCCTTTTCTTCTTATTTCACATTACCTATTATACATTTTAGTCCTTATTTACACTTTCAGTTTCTCATACCAGACAAACTATTCAGTATTTATACATGTGTGTCCTATTTATTTCACTTAAGAGTATCACCTCAATGTGCATCCACTTAGTTATAAATGTCTAATTTCTCATTTTTTATGGCTGAGTAGTACTCCATTTTATTAAAAAAACACATTTTCTTTATCCAGTCTCCAGTTGATGGGCATTTGGGCTCTTTCCAAGTTTTAGCTATTAAAAACTGTGCTGCTATGAACATGGACCCACATATATCACTGTGGTATGATTCTTTTAATTCTTTGGGGAAGATCCCCAGCAGTGGAATAGTGGAGTCAAATGGGACTTCCAGTCCTAGTTCTTTGAGGTATCTCCATACTGATTTCCACAGTGCTTGCACCAGTCTACACTCCCACCAGCAGTGGAGCAGGGTTCCTCTTTCCTCACAGCCCCGCCAGGATTTGTTATTGGTTGATTTCATGATAGCAGCCATTCTTTCTGGAGTGAGGTGGAATCTCAGCATTGTTTTCATTTGCATCTCTCGAATGACCAGTGACGTTGAACATTTTTTCATGTATTTATTTGTTATTCTACTTCTTTGTCTGAGAAATGTCTGTTCATTTCAGATGCCCATTTTCGGCTTGGGTCTTTAAATTTGGTTAAGAACTTTCACAGATACGAACAGACCTTCCATTGTGAACTTTGGTAGATGTGAATAAATCGTGGAAGTAGCTCAGGTGTTTTCCGGACATTGTCACAGTTGTGCTGTTGTGTACAGTACCACAGTACTCAGAGCCCAGGATGTCCAGAAGCAGGCAGAAAAGCGGTGGTGATGTGGAGGAAACTGCTGGGAAGTGCAAAGCAATACACATTGTATTTTGTGTCAAAGTTGTGTAAGACTTACTTTGTCAGACTTACGAATGAATCTGACTTAAGAACATTCTTCCAGAACAGAACTTGTTCATAAGTTGGGGACTTACTGTACTTTGAGTGGCTCCCATAAAATCTTTTTTGACATCACTAGTTGCTTTGTGAAATTTGCTACATGTGGGACATCTAGAACTTCTGATCTTGTAAAATGTGAAGTCTTGCTATGTCTAAGGGAATTATGAGAGGAGATTAATGAAAAATGAATATCAGAAGTTCTAGTCCTTTTTAGCAAGAGTAAAATATGACTCAAGTCCAAAAGCAATAGATGAAGTGGCTCTTAGAATGAAGACGCTGGGGTCCATGGGAAACTATAAAGTACTTACACTATTTCAAGACAATTTCTCCATTGTCAAATACTTTCATGATGTCCTTTGGTTGTGTGGAAATCATTCTGTTAAGGAAACTCTACTCCAAATGTTGTAATTCAAAGGTCAGTAAGCAATAGCACACGAACAAAATTAGACATACTGTGTCTTTGTAAGCAAAGTTTTATAGGAACACATTCACATCCATTCAGCTGTGTATGAGTATTGTTACAGCAGCTTTCACACTACAGCAGCAGAACTGAATAGTCATGACAGACCCCATAAGAGCCACAGAAACTAAACTATTTACTATCTAGACCTCTAGAGTAAAGTGTGCCAATCACTTCTCTAACCCCTACAACCTACACACCTCCTAAATTCAAAAGCAATATATCTAACCTGACTTTCTCCAGCTTAAAATGAGATTTTCATTTTTAAAGATGACCATGGCGAATGCCATTTGCAGACTGCCTGGAAGAAATTTTTTGTGCACAGAAAAAGTCCTCATTGCGGACCTTGCCCATTCTTATTCTCTTTCCAAAATAACAGAAGTCAGCTATGTGGCTCTCTGGGTTGGAAAAATTGCCAAATTTTTCATATGGAGTGATGGTAAACTTTGCATTAGAACAAAGCATATGGTAGCTAATCTCCAGCTAGCTGCCTTTATTTCCTTATATTACTTAAACAAACCCAAAATATATTACTTCAACAAAGCCTAAATCAGCTTTGGGGGAGGTCTACCAATCTTTTACAAGATTTACTCTGAAATAACATTTCTGAAACAGATTAGCTCTCCAAGATTCTTTGTAAAGTTCCAAAAACTTTGAGAACCATAGCAATGATATCTCTGAATACTGAGCAATGGGCAGCAGCACTGCTGCGTTTCTCAAACCTACTTCCCAAATTAGAATTGACAATCAGTCTGATTCAGTCCATAGCTCATCCTCCCAAATAATGTGGTTTGAAAGATAAGGGATCTGAATGAAATAAAATAATGGCTGGGATAACTGGAAAAACAGAAGACAGGAATCAGGGTGAAATCTCCATTTTAAGAAATGCAAAGCCTTCAAGATGGATCCAAGCTACAATAAGTAATTCACAAGTCATAACTTACTTGTGTCAAAGGGTCTTTGATATAAGAAGCTGGAGAAAGTCAGAAGGATTAGTCTGGCTTCCTTTGTTCTTCATGGATATGTTCCAAGGTAAAGTTCAAACTAATGTTACCATCAGTTGTTTAGTTTTATAATGCCTACAACTACAACAACAACAACAAACAAACAAACAGTGCTCTCCATGTATTTTCCAATAATTTGCAAGTTTTAAAATATATTTTCAAATGAAAGTGGCAGTGGGGAAGTTTCTTTAAAAACAGAATCTAAATAAACCCTGGTAAAACTTGTAGTCTGGATACTGAGGAAGGTAAAATTCTAAATGGCAAATTAGTATATCTTTAGCAATAAAACAACATACAATGACATAGTTTCATACATTTCACAGATGGCTCTTACTCAGTTCTAAATCTGGTCCTGCCATTTAGTCACTAAAAAGCTTCATATCTCAGTTTTTCCCTGAAAGAGAAAAAAAAACAGAATGAAAGCTATTCCTAGAAGGATGTGGTGACTTGAAGTTTCTGAGTTCTGAATTGTATTACAGGTAAACACTTACCTTTGAAGAAAAAAAAGGGAGGCTTTTACCTGAGGATTATTTGCAGATAGACTTAAGGATAGGACGAAAGAGTAACAGAATGTGCATGTGTCTTTAAACCTGAGTAGATCACTTCTAGACAGTCACTGATGAGAGGCCTTGGACCATATCCACCCAAGAACCGGGCATGAAAACTGAATTCCTAAAGAAAGACAACTGGAGTACTACTGAGTTCCCCCAAGGTATGCACTTAGGCCAAATTTCCTTTTGCCTAAAGTAGAAAGATTCAGAGGTCTTTTTAGGAGGCTCTGTCAACTCGTCATTGGGAATATATTAACCTATACACAGAGGCAAAAGCAAGCAGAGGGTTTTAAATTATAAACCAGATCATGTTACTCTCCTGTTCAGTCTTTCCAGTGGCTGAAAGTCTTTTCAGTCTTTTTAAATTTAATCTAAAATCCAAATCATGAGGCAATATGGCCCTATATGTTTTTTATTCTGTCCACTTGTGAAACTTCACATCCTACTGCATTGTACACCCTGTGCCAACAGCACTCTTCTTGCCATTTCTAGAACATACCAAAGTCATTCTCACCTCATATTGGCTGCTCCCTTGGCCCTTTGGAAAGATCTTCTCCTGGAACCTTCACAAAGTGTACTCACTCACTACATTAATGTCTCTACTCAAACACTACTTAGATGTGGCTGCCTCTGATTACCATGAATAAAATTAGCCAGTTCACTCTATCTCCTTAATCTGCTTGAATTTTCCTATGGCTAATTATGAGCACGTGATGGTAGAACACAGAGGTATTTTTATCATCTATCATTCAAAAGATTGCAAGCTCCATGAGGGCAGAGACTTGATTTGATTCAGCCCTTGTCCCTGAGGTTTAGTAGGGCCTGGCACATGATGGGTAATCAACTAATATTTGTAACATTGATAAATGATTTGAAACAGATACTCAGAATAAGCTTGTGTGGAGATTTTGCCTCCAGACTCTACTAGACTTTAAAAATCTCAAGCTGTTAAACATATGAAAATCAATTGTAAAAAGACTTTTGGAAAATGTAATTCCCTATTTCAACTTTCTTCTATGTGGTACTTCTTTAGTGCCAAAACATAGGATTGTTTTAATGCCTACAGTAATTCTCAGACTACAGAAGCACCCTTATTTTTGGCAAGGCTAGAGAGAGATTTAAGTATCTTTTGTTCAAAATACCAGAAATAACAGACAATATTTCCCTTTTCGAAAATCAAACCCACAGAGATTGTTGGTATGTTTAAACAGACTCAATTGCCAACATATAACCCACATCAAGAAGTATATGACTGCATACCCTTGCCCCTGAAGACCCTTTTGCCACTTAACCAATAGGACACCTTCTCACTGATTGTGGAGTTCATGTGAGGGGCCAAACTCATCCATGCACTTGCTGTGGAGCACCTTGGGGAGAAAGTTAGCAAGTTCTGGAAGCTGTCTGCAGCTGTGAAGGAAAGATTTTATCTGTGTTGATGAAAGTCAACACCTTAGCCAAATACTGACTGGGACACTGAGCTCCACTGTATAGCTTGGTGAACAAATGTTTTCTACATTACCTTATGTTAATCCCCACTTGCACCCCACATTCTATTCTAGTCAAACTGGACCTCTCCCCTTAATGGATCATGCATGTTTTTCTGCCTTAAGACATTTGCACTTCCTGTTCCCTAACTTGTACCATCCTCATTTCGTGTATCTAATGTACCTCTTCTAGTTTATGAAAAGCCCATCCACTAGCTTGTTCATTCAAGTACAACCTCTCATCACAGGGGGAAAAATCAGTACACTAACCTAATGATCTGAACAGGGGATTTCATTGCTAGAAATTCTAATAGAAATAAAGTAGTAAAGATTTCTGATAACAAATTAAGCTGCTGAGAGGCTTGGACTCACAGTCAAGTTCCATCACAAATAATCTTCAGTATTAGATTAAGATGACTTAATTTTATCTAAGCTTAGCCAAAAATATAGTTCAGCAAATAGTTTGAATATTTGTATACATAGTGAGACAGAGAACATTTCCTGTCACAAGGAGTGAAGGAACAGGAACTGACAAATAACCAAATGGGGTACATGATAAAATCTAATATTCACATGGTCAGGAACATACTGTCTTAAGTCTCTGTACCTCTCCTTCGGTATCTAATACTGTTTTGTATGTAACAGAGACTCAGTAATATTTATAAAATATAATTTCACTCAATTTTCTAAACTACAAGGCAGAAATTAAAATATCACCTTAGAATAAATATTCTTTCTGCATTACAGATTCATCATAGGTATATGGAACATAGGAGGCTGATAACCATCAAGTACTAGGTCAAAATGACATGGAAAAATAAGATCAGTTTAGCATATGACTCAATATGCAAATTGCCATGCCAAAAAGAAAATTGAAAAATAAGGTGACATGTATTTATGTGAAGTTTTGGAGCTGGGGGTGTAGCTCAGTGGCTGAATGCTTGCTTAGCATGCATAAGGCCTTGGGTTTAATCCTGGGCACAGAAAGAAAAGATATTAAGTTTCAAATAAAATATGTCTTGCATCATCAAAACTGTTTTTTCCATTTCCAACATTTTCAAAGACCTTTACAGAGTTTTCTAAGATTAAAGGCAAGTAATAAATATTTCACATTTCAGAAACCGTAATTTTTGAAAATTATGGAAATTATTTCTTTTTCAGTTGATCATAGAATGAGCTGATTATCATGTTACCATGCGACAAAAGAAGGAAAAAGGAGGTTCATAGTCAAATGCTCTATTTGTAACTTTGTATTTAATTTTAAATGTGAGATGAAAGATGGTAGAAATATGTCATGAGTTTTCTCAAATTTCCATATTCATTTTTTACCTGTAAATGCCTGAGTTACAGGACTAGTTTAAACTCTTTAGAGGAGGCACTAAGCTATGAAAAGATTACAGTGCCTCCATTTTAAATATAATTTAAAATTTAAATTAAAATGATACACTACATCCCACAGAGCAGTATACTCCAAAAGTCAATTATATTATATGCCAGTTTTAAAAATAAACTAATGATATGCTATCAATTAAATAAATAGACATCTAAGACATATTTACCTTTTCCCATATGACTGTCTTGATGCTTTACATAAAATAATAAATACTAAATTTTCCCACCCCTCTAAAAGGTTTGTGCCCCAGGTTAACAAGCATGTGCTCAGTCTGTCTAGTGAAGTAGTGACAAACTTATGTCATGCATACCGCAGTGGGCTGTCTTATCATTGAAAGTTCTAAACAGTTCTCCATCACTGGTCTAGTGAGTAAATTAGCACTGTATAAGGAGATATTCACGTTGCTTCCTCTAGCTGTAGAATCTTTTTTTCTGGTGCTAGGGATGGAACCCAGGGCTTTATTCATGATAAACAAGTGCTCTACCATTGAGCCACTTTCCCAGTCCTAGCTTTGGAATCTGAATTATAAAAATTTGGGGAACAATTCAAGGCTGAATAACAACCCCACATAAATTTACCTTGAGTCAAAATACATATATCCTTGAGGAATATAGATATTATAAAGCAGGCAGAAAAGCCAGCTGCTACACAGCATGATTTGAGGGGCACCATCAGGTCATCTATTCCTACTGACCTATATTCCTCAGCATGTTGCCAATTCTCACAACTCTTCTTCAGAATAAACAGCTTAACTGGATTAAGACATTCTGTTATGTCAGATGTTATTCTGTAGGAATTGGTTTATGTAACTAAAATATATTATTTTACCACCAAGCCAAAAACTGGACATGAGACTGGTTGACTGGGCTGGAGGTATAGCTCAATGGTTGAGTAGTTGCCTAGCATGCATGAGGCCCTGGGTTTCAGCACCACGTAAAACAAGTGTCTGGGGTTTTTTTGTTGTTGATCTTGGTCTGTTCATTTTATCTGTTTTGTTTTTGTGGTATTGGAGATTGAAACTAGGGAACACTGAGCTAGCCAGGCTGGCCTCAAATTTGCTATCCTCATGTCCCAGGCTCCTGAGTAGTTAGGAATACAAGCATGTACCATTATGCCTGGGGGGAAAGTGGTTTTTAAAGTTACAATTAGCATAACTGAGTTTCCTAATATCAAACTATTTCAAAGGACCGTCTAAATCAGGAAAAAAATACAATTGCATGTGTCAGATTGCTCAGAGGACCAAGTGCATGGACGGCAAATACCAGATGGAAATAAAGCAGGAATGCAAAAGTAGAGACTGAAGATACTGTTTAGGAAAGAACTGACCACAGGCAAGGGGAAGAAGCAAAGAAGAAGTTCATGTTGTAGGGCCTGATTAATTTTTTCTGTTGTAGAGGCTGAGAGTATGAGACCAATTCTTCCATTAACTTCCAAATAGGGAAAGAGAAACTGGAGCAACACAACCAAGGATATAGACACATGAAGCAGTAAAATGCTCCTTCTAGGGTAGTTAATTTTATAATGTGGAGTAGTCTCACAGATACAGGAATTTGGATTCTTAATTGGCCCTTTAGAAATTTAACTCAATAACCAAAAGGAAAAAACTGCCTGAATGTACAGCAATGGACAAATAAATAAACAAATTATGATACAGACATATGATAGAATGTGACTTAGTCATAAAAAAGAATGAAATGCAGATATGTGCTACAACATGGACAAACCTAGAAAACATGATGCTACTTGCAAGAAAATGAACTCAGGAGATTACTTGTAGTGTAACCCCACTTGTATGAAAAGTCCAGAAAGGGCAAATGCATACAGAAAGCATCTTAGTAGTTCCCAGGAGCAACCTAAGAGGAATCAGGGAGCAATTGCTTAATGAGCATGGCATTCCTTTCCAGGTGATGAAAAAGTTGTGGAACTAGACAGCGACGGTGAGAGCACAATATTGTGAACCACTGAATTGTTCACTTTAAAATGGTTAGTTTCGGGCTGGAGGTGTAGTTCATTTGTTCATTTACCTAGTGTACTTGAGGCCGTGGATTCATTCCTAAGCACCAACAAAAAAAGAGAAAAAAAAGGTTAATTTTATATAAATATTACCTCAATAAAAGTTTTAAATCTTACTCAAGGGATCTGTAACTCTAACTTTCAATATTCAAGGTCACTTAGTTATTTTTAAGCTTGAATTACAACCAAATCAGAAAATAACAAAAGGACTAATAAGAATAGGAGCTAATTATTTTTTAATCTTCCCACTTCTGCATGCTTTCATTTACTTATATGCTTTAATGAAGATTATATTTATCTAATAAAGAATATGTATAATCAGGAGGTAATAGTTAAAATATTTAATGACGTGTACAGCATGGACACTGACCAATCAGATACAATACCAGCTATCAACAAACAGGGGCAAGTACTTTGCTCAATTTATCATTGATAATCAAATTAATGGGAACTTTAGTTGAGCAAACAATGAGCCATAACAAAGGCATCTGATTTGCATGTTTTATGTACACAAAAATAAACAGCTTCAGAGGCAACAGTATTGAAACCTATATCATAGATGCCTATAATATGTTACAGACTGTATACCTCCAAAACTCATCTGTTGAAGTTCTAATTCCCAATGTGATGTGTTTGGAGACGGTGCCTCTGGGAGGTGCTTAAAGTTACATAAGGTCATGATGATGGGGTCCTCATAATTGGATTGGAAACACCATATTAGAACAAAGATGTCATGTGAAGACACAACAAGTTGTCAGACTCCTACAAGTCAAGAGTAGAGAACTCAATGAAACCTACCTTGCTAGTGCCTTGATACTGGCCTTCAGGATTCTAGAACTGTGAGAAATAGATTTCTGTTATTTAAGCCACCCCATTGGTGTAATTCTGTGATGGTAGCCTGAGCAAACTAAGATAAAAAGATTCTAATTTTTAAACTGTTCTCACCCGTTGGATCTTTGTATTCCTTGTTTTTGAGGAAGTCAAAGAAAGTTGGATATCCCTACCCTGAAAGTCTTTCGGTATGTGGATCCTTTATCTACACTACTTTCTTGATTATTTTAAATACCACATTCTTTAACATGACGAAAACATTACAGGTAGTTTAGAATTCATTCAAAGAATGATGAATAAGAAAGTAAAAGTGATATTCTTATTACATGTTGTTGCAATTCTAAGTGAACATGTATGTATTTATTACTAATTTCTACATAATATAGGGGTTTGATTTTTATTGCTAAAGTTGGTTAGAAACATTGAGTTTTTTGTGTTTTTACAATAAGTGACTTTGAAAAAGTATACTTGGAAGTCTCTAACATTTTAATGAATATTTCATTGCTTGGCTTGAATGCTTAAATGACCTAGTGTTTTTCCATACATTATCTATAACAGGAAAAATCATTAGGCTGTACGTCATGTCCCACATTCTGTTGTGAAACTCAGTCAACAAATACCAGGGAACAATATCCACAGACCTTTGTGGTCGAAACATAAGAACATGGCATATAAGGCTGAAGGAATAGATCTGGATTCCTTCTGTTCTTGTACATTGTCACACATCTCCCTCTTTTTTTGCGGGGGGGGGGGGACTGGGCCTCACTATGTTGCCCAGACTGATTCTGAACTCTTGATCTCAAAGGATCCTCCTGTCTCCACTTCCCAAGCAGCAGGAACTACAAGGGTATACCATTGCATCTTGCTCAGAAAAAATATTATATGCTATGATTCCTATGGTTAAGACTTATCTCAAGATGAACTCATTTGTAGCTGTATAAGCAGGGAAATACTAATTACAGTTCAATTATATTTCTAGAAATAAATGGCACAAACTCTGAGTTTGGTCCCTAAAACCACAAAACTAAATATAAACAATATAAAGAAACAATGAATAATTACACTTGTTTTGACTTCTACCTTTTAAGACCTAGTTCTCCTTCTGTAAGAAGGAATGTAGTATTATAGCCGTAAACTTTAGAGGGTAGACTTGCTATATTTAAAATAATGTTATAGACATTTGAAATTAGCTCTCATATAAAGTATCTGAAAATGGCTATTTTCTTTTCTAGTAATATTTTAGATATCATTTATTTGGCATTTTATGTTATTCACATAGCATACTATAGTAACCTATATAGTCAAATGCCTAATAGACATTCAGCCCAAAGAACAGCCAATGATGTGATAGTATCTGTGGAGATAGATAATCATAAACAGGGAGATAGATCTTTTCCAAAGGGGAAGAGGAGATCAAGAGATGGAAGGGGGAGGGGAGGGGAATACAAAACAATTAAGATGTATTATGTATATGTACCAACTCTCCAAGATGAATGTAATCATTATGTACTGCAAATATGTACTAGTAAAAATAAAAATTAAAAAAATTAAAACTTCTTTGGAGAGGCCACATAGAAGATTAAAGGATCCAATTAAAGGAAATGAGGGTGGATACAAGATAATGTACAAGAATAGAACTGAAAGATGTGTGGATTGTGATGTTCAATTTAATGCATAAATTCAAAGGAACATTTCCAGTTGTATCTGGATTGCCCATAAATGTTTCAAAATGTGTGGCTTTTACTTAGCATACTTATCTTTGTGAATATAATTGCAGACATTCTATTCCATTTTGTATCTATAAATGCATGCTTGCATTGGTTAGATGGCTGTCCCCAGCTAAGGCCCTTCATAGAGAAGGTAACATACAAATGAGGTACATTACATTAGAGAACTGACTGAATTTTTTTACTACACAGACCAGAACTTATATTTTCAAACAAGTGTCACAGTCAAAGTAGTCATGGTGGGAGTTCATCCATTTGTCTTCAGTGATATAGCTTTTATTGATAACATGGGGCTCAGGTAGCAAGTGTTTTAGGCAAGTTTGCTGAGTACCCCAACTCAGGGGAAGTTTTCAATTTTCATTTTCCTTCGAGCATCTCATGATCTCACTTTCCAAATCATCTTTTTCATTGCCCAGTCCCTGTAACCATTCTGTCAACTAACTTCACTTTGCTTCTTCTGACTCAATTGTCAAAACTTCACTGTTACTTAAATCTAACGTTCAGCCTATTATATACCTGGACCCCTGCTGCTGCATGTAAATGGAGAAAAAACCCACACAGCTACCCACTGCAAATGAATCTTTAATGTTGTTAGACTCATATTTCCTTGTCCAGTCATTTTCTCACTTTTGTAAATTACTATTTCAAACTCCTCCTGTCCTCAAACTTTGTGTGATGGCTCTCACCTTAAAAAAAAAAAAACTAGTTAAGAATTTCCACTTTCTTCCACCATATCTATAAAATTACCAGCTTCTGTGATTGTGTGTGTGTTAGTCAGCTTTCCACAACTGTGAAAAAATACCAGAGAAAATCACTTTAAAGGAGGAAAGTTTCATAGTTTCAAAGGTTTTCTCTCATGGTCAGCTGGCCCCATTGCTTTTAGGTCTGTGAAGAGGTAGAACATTGCGGTGGAAGAGCATTGGAGAGGAAAGCTGCTCACCTCATGGCAGCCAGGAAGCAGAGCGAAAATGAAGGAAGGTAGTGGAAACAAACTGTACCCTTCAAGGGCATCTTTCATCTCATCAATTCATTAATCCACTGATGAAATCAGAATCTGCATGATCCAATCACCTCCAAAAGGCCCACTCTCTTGAGTAGTTCTGCCTTAGGGATCAAGCCTTGAACACATTACCTTTTGGAAGACATTTCAGATCCAGATCATTGTTAATATGGAAGTGTGTCTGTATTCCTCTCTGCCCATGTTCCTATCTAACGCCAACCCTAGTATTTGCCCACTAGATTTCAGTCCTACTCACTTAGGAATATTACCCTAGCAACTCACCCCTCTCCTATGTCATCCATTGCCTTCTTTCTACTGAATCATTACCATCGACATTTTTTAAATACTGTCATTTCTCCCATCTGAAAATTTTCTTTATTGCACTTCTCCCCTCCCTCCCACACAAACACTCATTTTTATTCTGTACTTCATAGCAAAACTCCTCAAAATAAACTGTACATACTCCCATTTTATGTTAAACCCCAACAGTCAGCTTTCATCACCATTATCCACTAAAATGCTCTTTTTAAGATCCCCAAAGGACTTCATATTACTCAACCCAATGGTCAAATGTATTTGTCTTATAAATTTTTTATTGACCACTTCCTCCCTGCTTGGCTTCTAGGACCTCACACTCATCTATCTCATTGGCCTCTCAAGATCAATTTCTTTTGCTGATTCCTCTTGTTAACCCAGCTTCTAGCATACTCTAGTGTCAGGAGCCATTGCATATAATTTTGGGGAAAAATCATTTCACAATTAAAGTATGATTAGGCTGAGTCCTCTTGCATACAGGCTAGTTATGACGTGCTGAAAAATAACTCCATTTTTGCCTCTGATCACAGCTGAGACCTCAATGGTCCCATGATACTGTGACACTCAAGGTCAAGATTACATCAGCTGAAGACATCCTGGGCCTTTGAGAGCCTCGTAGAAAGGTTTAAACTGGGGAAGGACAAATTCCTTATCTGCTTAACTCATCCCACCTACGGTTGAATGTTTTTGCTCATCTCACCATCCTAATCAATCTAAAATACTCATCAGCATAAGATCCTCATCGGCATAGAATTACCACCACCCTCTGAGTCATCTGATACTTCCTCTGATTATAAGATTCTTGTCAATTTAGGATTATCACCACCCTCTGAGTCATCTGACACTCCCTATGAACCCAATAAATAGTGATAAATGGGGTGTCTTTGTCTTTGCTGCTCAGAGCAGCATTGATCATGCCCAGAACTCAGCTTCTTCACTAAGTCTCATTTCCTGTCTTAATTCCTTAATTTGCCTTGTATTGTAATGGCTCACAAGAGATCACGACCCCTTGCAGGGGTTCTGGTAACATCCCCTTTCTCTGTTCCCTACACCGTAGGACTTAATTATTAGTCTTATTCTTTTATCTATTGAACCCTGGAGACCTCTAGTAATCTCATCCATTCTTGAATATTATTTATCTATCCTTGGTATCCAAAATGAGCAGATTTCTCCCATATCTCCAGGTTCATATACACAGTTGTTTACCAAACATCTATACTTGGATGCCTAATAGTCTTTACAGCCATAACAGACAGCAAACTAATTTCCTGATATTGTCATTCTAACTTGTTCTTGTCACGTGTCAATTAAGTACAACTCTGTCCTTCCAGTTGTCTAGACTAAAAATCTGAGACTCATCCTTACTGCTCTCTTTTCAGCATTACCTATATCTACAAGTTCTGTAAACTTCTGAGACATGTCCAGAATATACATCTCACCATCTTCACCTCCACTATCTTGGTCAAAATCATTAGCATTTTGTGCCTAGATGTTAATTGCCTCATAATTGGTTTCATTGCTTCCACTTTTACTCATCTATCTGCATAGTCTACTCTCAACATAGTGGCCAGAATGATCCAGTTACCTTCTTTTCAAAACTCGTTCTTTTTAGAACAAAATGCAAAATTATTACAATGCCTTATAAAGCCCTACAGGATCTGATTCTGTTTCCTCTCTGAACTCATCTCTAGCCACTTGCTCCCTGAAGTTTAGCTGCATTGGCCTCTTATCTCTGAAATCTTCTAGTTTCTCATCTCTGATCCTCTCCACCTGCTCTTCTCCCTACTTTTAATATTCTCCCCACAGACATCCGCATGACTTCCTTCCTCATTTCTTTCAAGTCTGACAGTGAGACTTTACCTTACCTAAAGTTACAATTCCATGACCACCATCCTTTTAAACATGTGGCTTCTAAATTATTTTTCTTTCTGTTTAAAAACATTTTTAAGTGTATGCCCTTCTATCTAGAATGTAAATTCAAGAAGCAGAGATTTGGCCTAATGTGTTCATTATTGTATCTTTGGGATGTAGAATAGAGCTCTGCAACAGAGTAGGTGCTAAGTATATTTTGGTGACTAAATTATTTTTATCTTAAAGACCCCCACAGACAACTCTTCATGTTCTGAAATATAGGCTACTTTTCTGACATTCTAGGAACAGCAATGCTGATTTTATTTTCTTTATTTTTGTGGTGTTGGGGATGGAACCCAAGGCCTTATGCAGCTAGGCAAGGACTCTACCATTGAATCGCACCTCCAGCCCACAACACTGATTGTAGAACAACAATTTAAAAAAAACAAAAAACAAGGATGTAAGATATAAGAAATAGCATGGGATTTCAAGGAGAAGTGGAATGTAAAGATAAGAAGTAGAAAAACGAGAAAAGAATAGGCAGTAAGAAGTCAACAGCATAAGCCCCTTTGTGGGGATGATTTCTGCCATCAGATCCCAAAGCTGTAGTGCATTTTGCTAACATCTACCTGCAATGGAGAGCGTGTGATCCATTCAGACAGACAGCTGGGACAAGGAATGTGTGGTTAAGTTGGCAAAAACCTGAAAATGTATCACAGGATACACTGGATATGAGGCTTCCCATTCTGTTACATAGGAATGCAGAAGGGGACTTTCCTACCAGGCATCTTAGCAAGTGTGCATTCTTGGCTGATGGAGCTATTGAAGAACTTACAGTGGAGAACAAAGGTCTTGCAGGATTACATTTCTCAGTGAGTAGAGAAAAAACACCAACCATCTTGAAATTTTTATATCATCCAAGCATCTTGCGAACCCATTAAAAGCTGCATTTTGAAGAAGAATTGATAGGTTCCCAAATGTGTATCTACAAGTGAAGTGTCCACAGTACAGAAAGTGGTATTTGGTGGATCTGCAAATACAGAACTCATGAACACAGAGGACCAACTGTAATGTGTTCAGGGCATGATGAAATACAACGTACTACAGAAGAGGGGAAGAAAGCGTACTAGATTGTCTGGAGTCAATCTTCCAGCATATGATGTCTGAACTGAGGACTGAAGAATAAATAGGAAAAGAGTATGGAAACAGAGGAGGCATGACTGAAAAGAATATTAGCAGAAGAACAGAGGTAAATACGTAATACCTGGGTTCGCAAATGTTTCTGTTCATGAATAATTCAGCTCACCATCAGAAGCATTCAGCAAAATTTTGCTTCCATTCACAAACTCTGTATTGGGTGACAACTGTGGCATTGGCTATCTTCACCACACAAACATGAACACAGCCATCTTCACCAGTTTTGTGGGACAAATTAAGTTCGAGGCACCACACTGAACAGAATCAAATTCAATGGTTAGGTTCAAGGTTGACCTTTTGGGGAAATTTGATTCAGTGCTCATCCAATTTGGGTTGCGACCAGAGTCATGGAAAGAATTAATTTCATGAACCGAGGCACCACTGTAATTGGCATGGTGTATTCCAAGAAAACTGCAAAGCACTCACTATTGCTGAGTAATGAGGTCTGAGTCAGGAAGTGATGAGCTATTAAGCTGGTGAAGTAAGTTGGAGCCAGGTCATGGAGGCCCCTGTGTTCCACTGAAAGGCTTTTGTAGCCAGGTGTCATGGCATACACCTGTAATCTCAGTTACTTGGGAGGCTGAGACAGGTGAACCACTTGAGCCCAGGAGTTCGAGGTCATCCTCGGCAATATAACAGGACTCCATCTCAAAAAAGTGTTTTTCTATAGATAATAGGGTGGGGAATAGAGCTTGAGGATGGGGATAATATGGTCAGCATTTTAGAAAATTTCCTTGCTGCACAATGTAGGTGACATTGAAAATGGTTAAGACTGGAAATGGGAAAAACAGCAGGGAAATTGTTATAACTTAATGGGAGGGCAGTAGACTGAACTAGGTTGATGATAATCAGAGAAGAGAATTTAAGAAAAATTTCAAGTTTAAAATAAGCATGTCTTTGATGCCTGTATGAATATAAAGTTGAGGAAAGAAAGAAGCAGCTAGGATAACTTCCAGGTTTCTAGCTTGGGCATCTACATGGAAGAAGGTACCATACTTAGAAACAGGAAATAAAGCATTACTGGACATTACTGAGCATTACTGGACTGGGATTAGTAGAAGGGGGAACTTTTATAGAAAGCCTGTGGAAATGCATGGAGTCAGTAAAAGCTGAAATTTGAATGTGAAGAAGTTATACCGCAAAAGGGGGGGGGGCGCAAAAATCAAATCCTGAAAGATGAGTACAGTTATAGGAACCAGAACCAGAGATGTGAACATAGACGATGGCACATAAATGCAGAGACAAACATAGAATCACATTCCGCAACTCCTGTGGCATCAAACTAAACTGGTGGAGTTGAGTGGGCAGTACTGTGTGCAGTGACGGAAGTGAAAGGACAGTGGCCTGTGTTTTGGAATATCTGTATGTTTTCAGCTGTATGGAACACAAAGTCCTCCAAATGGCATGAACCGTAAAAAAATGTTTAACACACTAATGAGAAGTCCCAAGGTCAGGTGGCTCCAGGGCTTTTTGTTTTGTTTTGTTCCATTCTTTTAGTGTCTCAGAAAATAATTCAAGGACAAGGTTCATTCCATCTTTCTGTTCTGCTATGCAGTGCCTATTTTGTTCTCAGGGTTATTCTTCTCATGATCACAAGGTAAGTGCTGCAGTTTCAGCCATAACATCTAAATATAACCACAACCAGTGAAGAAGAGACTATATCATCCAGGGGATATGTTCAAAGATTAAGTAAACAACTTCAAAAAGACCCACATCAAAATATCCCTGCTCGTGTTAGTCATGAAAATTGAGTTATATATCCACACTTCAAACACTGGAAAAAAGAAAGAGCTTACTATGATTGGCTTAGACTAATCAGGATTTACTACTTCAATAGATAACTGTCACTATCACTAAAGTACAGATAATGGAGAAAACCTGGACTCCTGTTGACAGCGCAAAAGGGGTAGTAGATAATCAATAGTTATCCAAAAGTGCTTAGCATAGTCCTTGACAGTGAAAAACACTTTGATCTGTGACAACAGATTCCATTTTTTTAAATGAGCAAGTCGGTCTGAGGTATAGCTGAGTGGTAGAGTGCTTGCCTAGTGCACATAAGGCTTTATGTGGGAATTGACTGGAAATTGACCTCAAGGCCTTGGGACTGAGCTATATTCCCAGGTCTTTTATTTTTTTTAATTTTGAGACAGTATTTCACCAAGTCATTAAATTGTCCAGGCTGAGCTTGGATTTGCAATCCTTCTGCTTTCAGGTTCCCGGAATGCTGGGGTCACAGGTGTGTACCACCACAATTGACTTCAATGTAGTTTTAATTTTTAGTTCCCTAATGACTAAAGATCCACAGTTTTATTTCTGAACCTCATTAATCAGTGCAGTTCAGTACTCCAGAGAAAAGTGCCACAAAAATATTGTGCTAACATCATCGAGGAAGTGGAAAGATGACCCATGGAGTGGGAAAAAATATTTAGAAACTATATATATGACAAGAAATTTGTACCTCGAATATACAAGGAACTTTTATAACTCAATAAAGAAACTAATGAACAAATAGCAAAAAATAACAAAGGACCTGAATTTAAATTTCTAGAAAGAGGATTTATAAATAGCCAATAAGCATGTGGTAAGAAGTTCAACATCATTAGTCTTTAGGAAAATAAAAATCAAAACCAGAGTAGCAATGATTTAGAAGCTCAGTAAATATTTATTGAAGGAAAATACAAAGGATTAATATCTAGAATATACAAAGAACTCATGAAACTTAACACCAGAAAAATCAAATAGTCCAGTCAATAAATGAGCAAAAGAATTGAACAGACACTTTTCAAAAGAAGAAATACAAATGGCCAACAAGTATATAAAAAAACGTTCAACATCTTTACACATTAGGGAAAGACAAATCAAAACTACATTAATACTCCATCTCACCCCAGTCAGAATGGCTACCATCAAGAATACAAAAAGCAGTAAGTGCTGGTGAGAATGCAGGGGAAAAGGAACCCTGCTACACTGCTGGTAGGAATGTAAATTAGTACAATCACTATGGAAATCAGTATGGAAATTCTTCAAAAAACTAAAAATTGAGCTACCATTTGATCCAGCTATACCACTCCTTGGTATATACCTGAAGGAATTAATGTCAGCATACTATGGGGATACCTGCATGCCCATGATTATTGAAGTATAATTCACAATAGCCAAGATATGGAACACACTTAGGTACTTGTCAACAGAGAAATGGATAAATAAAATGTGGCATATACATACAATGGATTGTTATTGACCCATAAAGAATGATAAAATTTTCTCATTTGAAGGAAAATGGATAGATCTGAAGATCATCATGTTGAGCCAAATAAGCCAGACACAAAGACAAATATTGCATGTTCTTCCTAATATGTGGAATTTTAAAAAGATGGAAAGTAGAAGGGAGATTATTATTAGACAAGAGAAAGAGAATAAGGGGGAGAGGAGAGGAAGTGTAAGGTGGTTAAAAGGGGGATAAATATGATCAAAATACATTACTATATACATACTGAACCTGCCCAAAAAATGTGAAACTAGAGGGAAGAGTGGGAGAAGAGGGTAATAAGGGAAATGATTAAAATATGTCATATGCATGTACAAATCTGTCAAAATGAAGCTCATTAATCTGAGAGACAATATGCACTAATAAAAAATTGCTCCAAAAAATAATTTACCAAAATAAAGGTGATTTCAAGCCATGAAAAAACATGAAAGAAACTTAAATGCATATTGCTAAGTGAAAGAAGTCAATCTAAAAAGACTATATATGGTATGACTCTATGTGACATTCTGCAAAAGGTAAAACCGTGGAGGCAGTAAAAAGATCAGTGGTTACCACATGACTTTTAGGACAATGAAACTATTCTGTATGATACTATAATGGTGATGCATGTCAGTGTATATTTGTATAAACTCAGAATTTACAACACCTAGAGTGAATCTTCATGTAAACAATGGACTTGGATTAATGATGATGTATCAGTATTGGCTCATTCATTGAAATCAAAATACTACATTAATACAAGACTTTTTTTCCTTAAATTCTTTTATTGGTACATTTTAGATAAACAATACATTTACATTTATCATTGGGTGCTTGTACCTGTACATGATGTGACTTGGTTCTTATTTTTTCCCCATTACCTGTGCATCCTTCACCCCCTCCACCCTTCCCTATTTACATAGACTTCGTTTCCATAGTGGCACAGTTTGTAATAGCTAAAGCTTGGGAACAGCCCAAGTGTCCATCAACTGGAAACTGAATGAAGAAGATGTGTTTTTTTTTATAAAATGGAGTACTACTCAACCATAAAGAATGAGAAACTAGAGACATTTATAGCTAAATGGATGCATATTGAGGCCATACTC
>NW_004624940.1:230574-285769 GCF_000247695.1 Heterocephalus glaber | reverse complement strand
CAATGATGAATGTCATTATATTGTATACCTAAAATGTACCAATAAAATTCATTTTTTAAAAAATAAAGCAAAATATGAACTGAGCATGGGGGCACATACCTGTAATCCCAGCTCTCTAGAGACTGCTGGGAGTTGGAGGACAGCCTGAGCTACATAGTGAGCTCAAGGCCAGTCTGAACTACAAAGCAAGACCCTGTCTCAAAAAAGCTTTAAAAATTAATAAAGGAATAATACAAAATGAAAAAAACCAAATAGATACAATGTGACCCAGCAATTTCAATTCTATGGATACGTCCAGGATAACTAAAAATATGTAGACTTAAAAATTTGTACATAAATGTACATAGCATTTTTCATAATAGCCCTGGTGAAAACAGTCCAAAAGTCCATTAACTATTGATGAATGGATACAAAATGTTGGCATGTCCATACAATGGAATGGCAATCAGCCATGAAAAAGAATGAAGTACTGATACATGCTACAACATGCATTGACTTGAAAGTATGCTAAGAGTAAGAAGCCAGTCCCAAAAGACCACGTATTGTAGGACTCCACCTTGAAATGTCCAAAAAAGTAAACCCTTAGAAATAGAAAAAAAGTTAATTTGTTTTGGAGTTAATGAAAATTATCTAAAATTAGTGGTGATGGTTGTACAACTCTTTGGCTATACTAAAAATCATTGAATTATACATTTTCAAGGGTAAATTTTACTGTAAATTATATTTCAAGATGATAACAAACTGCAGTGCTAGACACCTTTGCTATACATTGAAGCTGTTTTTCAGCACTTCATTAGGCAATACATAGACAATATTTGGTGATAGCTACATTGTCCTGCATTTTAAAAAGTGAAAGCAAACAAAATGCTTGTATTGCTTCAAGCTCTGTTGAGATCTGGAATTTGATTCTTTCATTTTCAAGTATATTTTATCTATCAAGTTCATATATATGTGCATATGTGTGTTGATGAAAAAAGTAAAAGTACATATTGCTAACAAAATATCATCCAGTATGCATTTATCAACTTATGATATAATCTAGATTTTAACTGGAATCTTCTGGAGATATGTCAGTAATTTTAAGAGATCAGAGGATTATTTATTAAATGATTGATAAAATAGCAATGTACTAAATGACATTTTATTTCATCAAAAGCATGACAACACCCTCAAATTGTTTGAATTTAGTTGTGCTAACACAAAGCATCAGGAAGTTATCCAAAGTTCAAACATTTTTGAAAGGCAGTTAAATGGAACTCTTCTGACTTGAAACACCTCCTCTTTCTGACTGTTCCCCTTTTCCCTTCTGGTGGTTCTGCTTCTTCCTCTCACTTCTGGATGTAGGTATCTCCCCAGATATCTCCTACTCTCTGAGATTGATGTTGAATTTGGAGAGTCAGAAGGAAGAATATAGTGAGCTGAAAAATGGTTTCCCCACAAGGATATCTCCTCATTCTAATCTCCTCTGAATGTTACCTTGTATGGCAAAAGAGTGAATATTATGTGGCTTAAAAAATGTAAAGATCTTGAAAGAATTCTACCTAGATTGTCTAGTGGACCCTGAATGCAATTACATGTATCTTTATAAGACAGGAGAAGGGAATTTTGAGACAGAAGAGGAGGCAGAGACTGGAATGATGTGGTCACAAACTACAGAACCTCTGGGGCACTCATGTGTTAGTTTTCCTTTACTGTCACTGGGATAAAAATACCTGAGATAATTAGTTATAGAGTACGAATGGTTTATTTCGCCACATGGTTTCAGAGGTTCAATCTGTCGCTGCTTGGCCCCGTTGCTTTTGGCCCTTTGGCAGCAAAATACATCATGGCAGAAGCACAGAAGGAGGAGGCCTGTTCACCTCATGGTGGCTGGGAAGCACAGAGAGAAACAGGAATAAACAGGGTTCCAATTTCCCAAGAACACACTTCCAGTGACCTAATTTCCTTCTACTAGGCTCCACCTCTTAAAGGAGACAAGACTTCCCAATAGCACTACAGGCTGGGGACCAAGCCTTCAACACATGAGCCTTTGAGGGACACTCAAGATCCAAACTATAGCACCTCATTAGCTGAAAGGGAGAAACTCCACCTAAACTTTAATTTTCAATTTCTAGTGTGGAGAACCACGAGAGAGTAAGTTCCTGTTGTTTTGGGCCACCACCAAGTTTATGATAATTTAAAGTACCAGCCATAGGAAACTATTAAGATGCTTTTTGGGTGTTTTTTTGGTACTGGGGATCGAACTCAGGACCTTGAGCTTGCTAGGCAGGCGGTGGAAACACTGAGCTAGATCCCCAGCCCCTTAGGATGCTTTTTTGATTCCTATTAACATGTACTCTTGCTTAACAAATCTTAGCTTGTGGACTCTGAATCTCCCAAAGCTGTGAATCACAATAGATCTTTTCTCTTTAAAGGACAATTATTTAGGGTATCCATTACAGTGACAGAAACCTAACACACCTGTGAACCCTAAATATCCAGGAACTAGTAGAATTACTGCAAGTAATTCTTGATCCTTATATGAAAGAAGTTTAACAAATGTTAGATTGTACATATTTATCATACATATACATGCAGCATTTTGGGGGGAGGTACCAAGGTTCGAACTTGTGACCTTGCGTTTGCAAGACAGGCGGTGGCACCACTGAACTAAATCCTCAGCCCTACATGCAGCATTTTTTTCAAGCATGTCTAATACATAGCATTTAACAGGATGTTAATTTATAAGGTATTAATAAAATCATAGTAGCTTTCTGTCATCCAATGTCTCCAATAATGAATATTGCAAATAATACTATTATGTAATCTTACAAACATATTTCTTATTTTTATTCAAATTTATGGTGAGAAAAAAGCATGAAATCGACCATTTAAATGTTTAAGTAAACATACAATTCAGAGGCATTAAGTACATTTACAATGTAGTACAACAAATACCACTACCAGTTCCAAAAGGAAACCCCATACTCATTAAGCAGTCATGCCCCACTACTTCCTCCCACCAGCCTCTAGCAAGCACTCCTTTTTGTTTTGCTGGTTTTGCCTATTCTGGATATTTCATATAAATGGAATGATAAAATATATGCTCTTTTGTGTCAGGCTTCTCTATGTTTTCAAGGTTAATCTATGTTATTGGCATATGTCTCTTCATTCCTTTTTGTGACCAAACAATATTCCATTTTATAGATATGCCACTTTTGTTTATTCATCTATTGTTGTGTATTTGGGCTGTTCCATATATTTGGGTATTGTGAACAGTGTTGCGCTGAATGTGGGTGCATGTATTTTTGTCTGAATACCAGCTTTCAATTATTTTAGAGCAGAATTATATATCTAGGAATAGAATTGTATAGTAATTCTATGTGTAACTTTTTGAGGAAATGTCAAACTGTTTCCACAGTAGCAGCACCACTTTACATTCCCACCAGCAATGGGTCCTATTTTCTGGTTTTTTGATAACTGCTGTCCTAATGGATGTGAGGCGCTATTTCATTGTGATTTTGACTTCCATTTTCCTAATGGTTAGTGATGTTGGACATCTTTTCATGTACATATTGGCCATTGTGTGTCTTCTTTGGAGAAATGTCTGTTCAAGAACTTTCCCTATTTTTTAATTATTTTGTTTTTGTTATTGAATTAAAGATCGTTATATATTCTAGGTAATTAAATCTAATCAGATATATGATTTGCAAATATTTCCCCCATTGTGTGGATTATCTTTTCATTCTCTTGGTAATGTCCTTTAGGGTATAAAAGTTTCAATTTTTATGAGGGTAATTTTATATATTTTTCTTTTTTTGCTTTTACTTCTGATGTCATATCTAAGAAAACATTGCAAGATCCAAAGTCATGTAATTTTACCCCTACATTTTCTTCAAAATGCTATATAATTCTAACTTTCATATTTAGGGTCTTAATTTAGATCTAATTTTTATCTGGTGTGAGATAGAGGTCCAACATCAATCTTTTGTATATGCATATCCAATAGTCCTACTTATTTATTTATATATTTATTGTACTGAAAATTGAATTCAGGGCTTTCATATAACTGAGCTATATCTTTTCTTTCTTTCTTTTTTGAAACAGGGTCTCACTCAGTTTCCCAGGCTGGACTCAAACTTATGATCCTGTCTCAACCTCCCAGATTGTATTTATATTTTTAATTGACAAATACTAATTGTACATATTTCTAGGGCAGTGTTTTATTTCAATACATATATACAATGGGTAAGGACTGAATCACAGTAATTGGCATCTCAAACTTCTGTCATTTCTTCGTGTTGGGAATATTCAAAATCTTCTCTCTTACTTATTTTGAAATATATGATTAAATCTTGTCAATCATAGTTACCCTATCATGCTATAGAACATTAAAAGTTACTCTTCCTATCCAACTCCAGTATCTGTTAACCTTTTCATTCCCCTCCCCCCAGACACTTCCCAACCTCTGGTAACCACTACTAGTCTATTCTCTACTTCTAATAATTTATTTTTTAAAATCTTTTGGTACTTCCCTGAATTGTAGTTTATCTTATCTTGAATATCTTAAAGAGCCAGTGTACTTCTGTACATGCAACTTCATATGTATTTCAACTTAGCTGAGTCCTAATCAATCAAGTTCTTGTCTCCAGGTGATTCAACAATAATAAAATATAGCCTGAAAAGAAGTCTGTTTCAGGGGCCAGTATTAAAAATGAAAACATGTACCCCTGTAACAAATAACTGTCTTTTCTCTACCATTTATTAATCTCTTTGACATTATGATAGAATCCTTAATAAGTAACATTTAGTCATATTCATTGCAGTATTTTCCTAGTAGCCAAATACTAAAAACTCCATACATGTACAACAATAGATCAATAAAATAGCTATATACACTTATAATGTAATATTATGTAGAAATAAAATGGCATCATTCATAAAAACATAATGAGGTGAATGTTAACACTGACTGAAATACAGTATGTACATGTATACAACATGTAGTTGTATATGTAATTCAAAGAAAAAGATTTTGTGCGATATACACCAGAGTTAATTTTGGTTTTATATGATGGTATTTGTATATGATGTTTTTATTTTCCTTTGTTTATATCTGTTTTGTAAAAATTTTTATAGAATAAGCAATTTTTTGTCATTTTCCCAAAAGTTACTGTGCTATTAGCAATATGTGGTCTTTATTTTCTAAAAAGCCAGAAACCATCATTCTGGTCTGTGTTAGCCTCCTTACCAACCTGTTCCATCCTGTGTTAGCTGACCTCCCTGGGGTTGGCACCTTACCTATCTGATCTCTAATTCATTCTGATGCTTTTGCTAATGCAAGCTACACTTCCGTGTCAAATCATTCTATCACATAAATCCTCGCTGTTGAATTGATTCACCAAAGAAGGTGTGGGGTGGGAACATGACTATTGCAGTGGTCATCCCTCCACATAAAGAAGCCTTCATTTCTATTCTAAGTCTGTGGGTGAGTGGATGGGAAGATTAGTTTTTATTTTTCACACACTTCCAAAAACTGCAGTTTTGACTAGTGACTACTGGAAGCATCGTGGAAACTTGCCTATTCTGAGAGGCAAGAACAAAATGAAGACTAAATCGCTCACCAACATCTTTGTTTCTGGTTAATACTGACATATGGAATCTAATATGTGTAGTAGCAGCAGTTGCTCTCTAACCTAGCAAACTTATGTTCAAATGATGATTATGAGATTTTATTACCAGATCTACACACCCTTAAACAGTTCTGCTCAAATCTTTGGATATAGCATGCTGATCTGTAACCAACATTTGGTTAATTTTATCTTCTTTGTATGTAATGGGTTCCAGGAGATCTGATCTCTTGCCAGTATTTTCTTTGTGATTTCACCCAATGACTGTAGGCAGACACAATTTCTCTCTCTCCTCCCTCATTCTTCACCTCCTTCTTTCCTTTGCTTTTGCCTTTCCTCTCTCAAAAGCTTTTATTAATAGCATGGACTTAGAGAAATGCACAGTGTATGATTTTTCTTTATCAAAAGACATTTGCTTTTCTGAAATTCTCATTTATTATTGAATTCATCATTAGGGTGAAATTCAAAGTAATCAGCAATTTGAAGCTATTCAGCCCCTTTTGCCTTTTTTTTTCCCTTCTTTCTGGATTGCCACAGAGTTTTTCTTCCTGTTATTCACATCTGTCAGAATTTTAGTCACAACATGTTTAGTTCCTTTTTAGCACAAGCTCTTTTCAGCCAGTATTTAGTTAAATTATTTAAAGTGAGCAAGATTGTCTTTGATATCTGATCTTAATTGAACTCAGTCTTTGTGTACAGCTTACATTCTTCATTCAGAGTGCTTCATGTTTCCAGAAATTCACAGACTTCAGGGTGTTTTAGCTCAAGAAACATTTTTTCTGTTTTCAACCCTTTGATCTTTTTCCTGGGTTTACCTGACAAACATAGACATAGTATCTGAGTCCCTGTTAACATTTTCCCCAAAGTTGCCTGTATTTTTCACTTAGAAAAAATTCTAATCCTTTTTTTTTTTTAGTTCCAGGGTGTTCTGACACATATGAGTGCTAATAAATCATAAATAAAAAGCTTGATTCTCCTGTCTAGGAAAAGAAGACAGTTTGTTATATGCCCGTGGAAAAATACCCAGGGCATTTCTCCATGATCTTTATTAGATTCAAGAGAAAATTCATTTTTCTCCATGGCCCACGGTCCTGTACATGTAGAGGAGCCATATTGCTGATATATTTACAGCATAGAGTTCAGGTAGAAGTGGATGGACTTGATTGGACAATGACTGGAATCTTACCTATGTGGCTGTCTTTCAGTCTTCCTTCTTGAAATACTGTTCCCTTGTTTTCTGTGATGTCACCCCTTTCAGTTTTCCTCCTTTTATCTGATTATTTCCCTGGTGCCTTTGTTGGTTTCTCCATCTTTGAACAAATTTTCAATGTTTGGGTTCCTTAGAGTATCACCTATTCTTCTTAGATGATTTCATTCATTCCCAAGGTCTCCATTATGTCCCAGTAACACAACCTAGATTTTTATTCTGAACTCAAAACCTACCTACCTGAGGTATCTCATAGGTATCAATAATTCAACATGACAGAAAGTGTATTCTAGATTCCCACCATCTTACCCAAATTCCTGTTCCTCCTTCAGTGTTTCACAGATCAAAGGCACCGCTGTCTACTCAATTACTCAAACTAGAAAATAAGGAATCATCATCAACATTACAGTCTCTCTCCTAAATCAATTGTTCACTAAATTACATTTCTTTTACCTCTGACCTCTTCCTTCAATCTGTCTACTTCTTTTCTTCTCCATTGCTAGGATCTAAGGGCAAGCCAACAGCTATCATTTTCTCTAACTCTAGCCTTGCCCAACTTCCAATTCATTTTACACACTGCATACCTAGGGACCTTTAAGATGAGTAAATCAGATTGTATCACTGTTGAACAGGAGAGCTTTCAGCATTTTCCTATTGCTTTTAGAATAAAGCCCAAACTCTTGTCCTTATTTGCTAGTCTTTTTTCCCCACATGTATTCTCTTTAAATGAAGGATTACTCAATGAATTTTAAGTATATAAAATGCAGTAATTTGAAATGTGTTTTAAAATATATATACCTATTATCAATTTAAAACAGTAAAACTACCACGCACATCAAGATACTGAATACCACACAGTCTCATAAATGTGAAATATCTTATAATATTCTTATTTCTGCCTAATAAAAATGTTATTTCTTCATCTCTATTACCTAAAGAATTTCTATTACCTTTAAACCTCATTAACCTTTGTTTGATACAAATGTGAGTATCTCAGATCAGAGATTGATTTTTTTTACTCAATTTGGATCTTGTTAATTGGGAATTTCACTAGTTTATGAGTATAATTCACCTCTCTCTTAATATCTTTTATATAAATTTCAAAGCTTCTTTGGTATTTTTCTTCTGCTACTTTTTCTTGGTATTTCATTTGTTTTCAATTCCAGAAATTTGAAATGTATATATTCTACTTTTATCCCCAATGCAATAACAAATTGACCCATATGTACTGCCATCTGATTCAGTAATTCCTGATTTTCCCAATTTAGTATTACAAACAAATCCACCCTCTCAAAATGCTTTGGAAATTTTCTCCTTACATTATTAGTATTAACATTATGAACTTGCTAGTTCTTTCAAATAAAATAAAACTGTACCACTTTCCAATTTTGTCAGATTAACATGTAGAATATCTCTCCCGTACCTATCCTGCCCACAATGACAAAGCACTTTTCTTTAACATACTTTTAGCTTGACAACATGCATCTTTATAATATTACAGGACAAAAATAAACCAGTATTGACCCAATACAGTGAATATTTGGCATGCACTTTGACAGTTTAAAACTGCATAAACTGAAAATTTTAGATCTAGCTTATAAATTCATTTTAAGTTTATTACCTGGTATGTAACAATTTTAAACTTCATACCTCTTAACTAGTTTTAACCATCAAATAATTCCACAATTATATCTTTACTCTTTTTTATTTTTCTGTTGGCTGCAGTAAATCATGCAGCAAAATTTTCAGAGAAGGTTCTTGGTTGATCTACTTTTTTAATCCTGTGGTATCTAAGAAAGTCTTCCAGGTGCTTTCGTACAGAAATACTAATTTGGCAGGGTATACAATTCTTGGTTCAAAATTATTTTCCTTTAAAACTCTGTAAATGTCGCCAGAGATTTAGCTCAGTGGTGCCAGACTGCCTTGCAAGAGAAAGGTCCTGAGTTCAATGGTGGGGGGACAGGGTCTCTGTAGATGTTATTCCACTGTCTTCTTGAGTTTAGAATTGCAAAAAGTAAATCTGAAGTCAGTCTGACTTTTGCCCCTTTATAGATAAACTGCTTTCTCTGGATACTGGCACATTTTTTTCTTTATCCTTGAAATTTTAAAAAGTCACCAGGATATGTCTAGGGGTTATTTTGTTCTCATTAAATTTTGAAGGTACCCTATGAGTCTTCTTCATTTGCAGGCCTACTTCATTCTTCAACTCTGGAAAGTTTTATTCAATTAGTTCAATAAGTTGGGGGTTTTTTTGTACCAGGGATCCAACTCGGGACCTTGTACTTGTCAGACAGGCAGCAGCACCTGGATTTAGCACTGAGCTAAATCCCTGGCCTTCTCATCTTTTTTATCTTTATTTCTTTGGCTTTTTTCTCTGCATCCTATGAGAATTTCTCTTGTTTTGCATTTACTTCAGCAATTTCATTTTGTAACCAGCCTTGCTTACATGCTTCCTTTAAATAGAAGGCTACATTCTCTTCCATGTGGTCACAGACTACCGGCTATATAATTAAGCCAACACAGCTAATGAAGTCTCTAATGAGACATTCAATACTCTCTATATGATTGGTGTAGACCAGTACATCCAAATCAAGTGGAGGCATTTTCTCGATTACTTAGCTGTATTCCTTTCTTCTGAATTTTGGTCTTATGGCCTTTTCAAGGGCTCTTCACAATGGAACCCAAAAACGCAGTCTTCCCAAGCACTGAAGTTGGATTACAACCAAAATGGAAAATAGCTCCCATTACATCTGTCACCTCTGTGCACCGCATCAGGACAATACCATAGCACAGTGTACAGCTTCACTGTGGAGGACCCTTAACTCGAATGTCTTACACTACTCTGGCCTTGTTTTATGTCCTCCACCATGCCAATTTCCTCACTGTCTCAGTTTCTCTGCATATGCTGCTCTACTCAGAATGTTCTTCAATACCCTATCCTCCCACAGTCAGCTTAATTTGTAAACAAATGAAGAGCTCTACAATGGATACTACAGAAACTACGGATCATATCAATTAGGGAATTCTTTGGTTTATCCAACAGCAAATGCATCAAGCAGAAAGTCTTATAGGAGTGCCTTCTTCCTGTCAGGTCTGCCTACCTTGGCATCAATTGATATGATCAAACTTGTCAGTTGTTCTCTTCTGTGAGCAATAATATCTCCATACAGAGATATAAATAACTAAAACAATGTTTTTGCAATGTCTATATATTGCATAAACAATGAAATAACTTTGGTCATCACGTAAACATGAATCCATATTTTGACTGAATGCTTCCATTTTTTCCAAATATTTGTGGTTGTCTGTATACATTATCTGCTTTATTAGACTACTCACTTAAATTTAGGAATCTTTAAAATGTGTTACTTGTTATCAAAATAGATATCTGTGGATGTAATCCATCTCTGAGGCTAAAAATGAAACAATTATTTCATTTCCTTAACAAAATTATACTTATTGGCGATGTAGGACATTAGAAAATGTTAACAGATTAAGGTTGAGTTGGATGATTAATGATTCAATAATTTTCTTTTTCCTTTATTATTTATATGTTACACATGCATTTTAAAAGATAAAGTGCCTTTGCTTTATTTTTCACTACATACATTTATTTCTTTCCCAGGAACACAAAAAGGATATTGCCTATAGGAAATGTTAGGACAATGGCCCCATCTGAGTAGAATTTTATCCCTAGATTACTCAGAGTTTAAAATAAATAAGAGGCAAATTGTCCTAGGCATGAAACCAGAAGCTGTCCAAAGCCTGTCTCCTACTGTAACAGGTGTGCATTCAATGGCCTTTTATTGCTCCTTTTATCCTCCTCTTGTTCTGTTGTCCCATAGAGTCAACAGCTGTGACTACTGTTTGGTCTCTATAGCACCCAGATTCCTTGCTTCTTTAATCTTTCAGCAATCTCATTTTCCTAATGTCTTCATATTACTGCCATTGGTTGTTCTGCAGTGTATTCTGCACTGGCTATTTGACTCTGAAGCTCTGTTTAGTCTAGATTTAGTACAAATAACTGCATAAATTTGTGTAGATTCATTCTGGCTGCCTATGTCATGCTCTAAAGCTCTGTGGCTTTTCAATCATAAATGACCCAGGACCTCAAAGTAAAATAGGTGCCTTAAGCCAGACATACATTCTACTCCCAAATAATTATCCCTAACTCATTAAAAAAAAACTATTTCTTGAACAAATACTTTGTGTAAGGAATTATACCAGAAAATGGAGATACAGAGGTGATTAAAATACAGCCCCTCCTATAAGACTTAAAGCCTTACAGTAGAGAAAAACACAAAAAGAGACATTACTATAAAATGTAACAACAAAGAATGGAACTGTAGGATCAAAGGAAAGGGCATATTAGTGTCAAAAATATTTCCCAGAGGAAGTGAAATTTAAGTGGGGATCTATATAAAGGATACAAGGAATTAACTTCACTGGACACTAAAGAATAGATATCTCAGGTAAAGGGTTCAGTGTTTGAAAATGCACAAATCCTTCCAATAACATGACTTATTGGGTGAATTATCAGTTCTTCTTGCTGGAAGACAGGACTCGAGGACAAGTGAGAAGAACAGTAAAAAGAAGCTTATGGAGAAGGCAGAGGCAAGTTAACTATGCTAAGAAGCATAGGTTTTATCATTAAGGGAAATGGAGACCCACCAAAGTATTGTTAGTAGGGGTGTGGTATAATCAAAATAGAGTCTTAGATGGGTCACTGTTATAGTTTGGATGTTGTTTGGCTCCCAAAGATTCATATGTGGAAAGCTTGCTCTTCAGTGAGGAGGCAAGCAGTGGTAGACCTTTAAGAGAGAGAGCCTACTGGAAAGCCCTTAGGCCAACTGGGGATATGCATGCCTTCAGAAGGAACTGTGGGGCCCCAGTCTCTCACTGCCTTCTTGTTTCTCTACATGATGTCTTTCTCACACATATGCTCCTACCATAATGTGACATAGCCAAGAGGACCCTTACCAGAGTTGAGCTGATGCTGGTTTCATGCCCTTGAATCTCCAAAACTGTAAAGTAAATACACTTATTTTATTTATAGAGTTGGCCTGCCTAAGAGATTTTGTTGTAATAATGCATAGGTGACTAATATAGCAATGATCCAGGTGAGAGATACCGGTAAAACAAACCAAGACATTGGTAGTGAATGAAGCAGATATATTACAGAAGAATGTGAATTGAGGATTATCCAGGTGTGCTGGTACAAACCTGTAATCTCAGCTTTTTGGGAGGCTGAAGCAGAAGGATGGCAAAGTTAAGGCCAGCCTGGGCTATACAGCAAGACCCTGTGTCAAAATTTTTAAAATTCCACAACAGGGGAATGTAGCTCAGTGGTAGAACACACCTGAATTCAATCCCCAGTGCCAACACACACACACACGGAGACAGAGAGACAGAGGGAAGGTTGAATTGTTAGTACGAAATGGGAAGTCTCATAGTAATAGTAAATACAAAGTACTATCTAGTAGAGAAAGATTTTTTTTTACTGAAAGGGTTGGAAATATTCTGCTGAAAAGATGAGCTTTGGTTATCCTGGGCAGAAGAAACAACATGTACAAAGACACAAACTAATGAAAGTAATTTTGTGTTCTATTAGTGGCTTGAGTACTGTGTGTGTGCTTTCAACAACAGAACACTTTTTCCCACTAAGATTTTTCTCTAAACCTCAACATTTCAATCAAACAGAAGTGATGAGCCATTCCTCAGTAGTTTATATATTTGGCAAAATATTTCCTTGTTTGCAGAACCCTACAGCACCCTGCCCTGTTAGGCCCCGGAGAGCTCTCCTGAAACCCTGCTGGGGAACTTTATCTACTTCAGCTCCAATCACTGAGCTGGGCTGACAGTGGATAACCAGGCTACTTAAAGAGAAATGACATTAGTTGCCTTTTCTGAGTTTTATTGATCCATTGTTTCTTGAGTTGAAGCTGTGTATGTCAAAACAATGCCAATCATAATCCCAAAAGACACAATCCTGAACGAATGCAGTAATCCTGAGTATTGAAATGGCCCATACCCTGCCTAAAGCACTCTAAAGAGCTCTGTTCTTTATCTTGAGATGAGGAGGAAACTGAGAAAACAGGCAAATGGGTAACTTTGTGGTTCTCATTCCCCCTTTCTGTACTGAATTTCTTTGTCCAAGGGGCCAGTTACACTTCTGCAATCCCCCACTTTGTCACTTAGTTTAAATTTTAGTTTAGCTATAAGTAAATGACTTTCTTGTCCTGAGGATGTATGCAATGTAAATATGTGAGTTCAAGGTTAAGAACATGAACTTTGAGGTCCCATGTCACATTGTCCCACCACTGAAGTTTTAAAAATCATGTTACTGTGTCTAGGTGGGGTCTGTAAGGTTAATTCCTTCCTCCCTACTCCATTTCTCTGCTTTTCTTACTGCTCTGCTCTTTGAGTCAATACTTTTCAAAGTGGGTGTGCATACTTCTAGGGCACATAAAGACTTAACAAGATATGTAGGCAAGGTATTCTTTGGGTGTTTATTTGTGCTTAACCAATTTTTAAAGCTTTAACTTCCACGCGTACACTTTCCTAAACTTGATTTGTGCCAGAACATTTCTGATGCTTCTATTTCCCACCTTTCTCTGCCCCACTTTAGGAAAGAAAGGCAAACTTCAAATTCATCTCAAGGCTTAATTAGATTCCTGACCCCAATGTGAGAAAACTTCCTGGTCACCTAACTAGGGACCATGGGGAATATTGGTGCTGATACTGAGAAAGTGTGTTACTTTACCGATGGGCTAATAAATCTTTTTGTAAAGGCAAGTAGTTTTAATGCCTTAGTTTTAACAAAATTAGAGGAGGTATTGATCGAGTTGGTATTTGATAGGTCACAACATATAAATCGTATGATAGATTATTATGTAATATTTGGTATGTATTTCAGAAAATGCTCAATTGAATGATATTGTTTAAACTAAATTCTCTTTTGTTCCTATCCACTTACTTATGTGAAAAATATTTCCCAATATTTAAGCCTACTAAAAATGCTGAATTTGTCAAGGTCTGGTGGCACACACCTATAATCCCAGTATTCAGGAGGCTGAAGCAGGAGGATCACCATGCTTTTGAGGCCAGCCTGGCCTACTTAATGAATTCAAGGCCAGTCTGAACTATAAGCAAGACCCTGTCTAAAAAAAAAAAAAAGATTAATTTGGTCTGATTCTAACAATAAGTAACATTCACCCACAGATATTTGAACTACTTTTTAAATAAGAGATATGTTAACATACTAGTCTATTTTATGTTTATTAATTATAAATATAATATATTTATGTTATTTTAATCAATCGTGTACTGGCTATAATGAAAACAGTTCCAAAGACAGAGAGCCTTCCAGTCACAGGAAATAAGATTTTTTTTTACAATGTAAGTTTATACACATTTTTATGGCAGAGATTAAGAGGTGATGACCAGGGACTTTCAAGAATAAAAATTACATTAGAATAAAATTCTGTGGAATGAGTAGAATGAAAATACAAGCTCAAGAGAAAAAATTAGACTATAAAATTTTGGGCTGTTCAAAAGGAGTTTATTTATGTATCTTTTATATGTATACTAGTGGATATTACACTGCTATAGTAATTGGTCCCACTTAATATATTTATTTTCAAATACCAATATTTGTGATATGCCAGATATTACATCATGAACAATATTTAATCTTTCATAAATTCCTCCATTTAAAAAGTCATTAGATGTCAACTTTAATATATGCTGTATAGTATATAGCTTTTCCAGAATTCTTTTAGAGGTTGCACAAGTAAAAACATTTGAAGACTACCATCTTTGGTGGAGAATTCACTAGGGGTTGTTTTAACCTACCTTCAGCTTGAGAGTTCTGGTTTCCAAGAGTTGCCAAAGGCAAAGCAAACTGGAGCCATTGTGTCACTAAATTATTCTCTTTGCAAGCCAGAAGCAGAGACTCTTCTTAGGCCAGACACAAGACCTTTCCCACTAGCTTAACCCCACTTGTGCTTTAACTCCTTTAAATATCACCCTGTGTTAGTGCTCCCTGCCTCCCGTCTCCTGACTCAGACTTTCAACAAGGCTTCTTTCTCCCTTTGTCTGAATACAAATACACCATTAATTAGGACAGGATAAATTCAAAAGAGCTATAAATCAATAATGTTCAGAAGACAAAATAGAGAGGTTTAACGTTGCAGGTCCTAAAACGTTTCCAACCAGCTGCTCTGAGCATGAGCTACTGAGGACACACAGCTGCCCTCTTCTCTTGAGAACTGCTCTGAGTTAATGGCAGCTGCCCACCAAGGAGGTCATGCCTCTGTCTGGAAGGGTCCCCTAGCCAGAGAACCCCTCTGATCAGAGCTTTGAAAGGCTGTCCTTTGACACAAGACGGAACAGTACTGCTATGGAGTTGATGCCCAAGCACCATCTCCCATGTCCTTCCCAGCTGTGAAGCCATGTACCCTTCTCCTCCCTGCTAGGTACTAGCAGGCCTCTTTTGCTCCCAAAGACCAGTTTTGAATATGTACACTAAAAATCTGCTGAGGTAGATTACCTCTTCCCAAGCCCAGCCCTTACGGTCTCTGATAGTAGTAGCCAGTGTCTTTACCCACTCCAATAGCTCTTCACTACCTCATCTCTCACCATCACCCATGGATTTAGACGTCCATCGACCCAGGGAGCTAGAGCATGGAGAAAAACCCATTACTTGTGATGCATTCACTCATTCAGCCACTCAATCATTCTTTAAAAAATACATGCTAAGTAGGGCCAGGGATGTACCTCAGTGGCCCCGCGCCTACCTGGCAAGTGCAAGGTCCTGAGTTTGACCTCCCGTATTGGGGGAAAAAAAAATGCTAAGTACTTTGTTTCTATCAGAGTGTATTCTAGGCTCTTAGGGTATGTCAAATAATTATTTTTGTCCTCAAGGAGCTTATATTCCACCAAAAGTAAACATACAATAAACAGAGTAAATTGTATTTGAAAGAGTAAGTCCTGTTAAAAAAAAAAAAAAAAAAAAGACGAGGGGCCGGGGATTTAGCTCAGTGGTTTCGCCGCCTGCTGCGCAAGCGCAAGGACCCAAGTTCAATCCTCGGTACCAGGGGGTGAAAAAAAAGAAAGACGAGTAGAGTAAGAAAGATCAACACCACTAAGGATAGGTGGAGGGGGCTGCATATTCGCATAGGGTCATCAGATTAATGTAATGCAAAATAATTAAATGTTCATTATAACACTTTAAAATATGCTTTATTTTTAGAGCAGTTTAGGTTCACGGCAAAATTGAGCAGAAAGTATAGAGATTTCTCATACATCCCCTGCCACTACACAGGCGCAGCTTCCTTCACTGTCAACGTTCCCACCAGAGAAGCACTTGTTACAACTGAGGAACCCATGTGAACACATCATTATCGCCCCAAACTCACAGTGGACATTAGCGCTCACTCTTGCTGTATCCTCTGTACTTCACCCACTTACCCTCCTTCGCTGTGAACACTAATGATCACTGACCTCCTTACTGTCTCCACAACTCTACCTTTTCCAGAGTGTCATATAGTTGGCATCATGCAGTATGTAGACTTTTCAGATTAGTTTCCTTCACTTTGTGATATGTACTTAAATTTCTTCCATAGCTTTCATAGCTTAATACTTTTTTTTTTTTGGCGGTTCTGGGATGGAACCTAGGGCCTAGCACATACTAGGTAAGTGCACTACCACTGAGCCACACACCCAGCCTGTGAAACCTCATCTCTTTTTAGCACTGGATAATATTCTATTGTCTAAACATATTGCCTTTTTCTATGCCTTGTAATTTTTTCTTAGTAGCGGACATGATTATTGTATAAAAGGAACTGCTGAGTCTAGACCTTTAGTTTGTGGTGTGAGATGTTTTAGGAAGGAAAGCATCCTATAGCCCTACAGTTAGGTGAGAGGCTTTTAGTGACCCTGTGCCTCTGGCTTTTGAACTTCACAACTGCTTCTCCGTCCTTCCTACTCCCAATTTTGGTGGGTCAGAATGGCTAAAGCAGGCTAGAATTGGGTGTTTCCTTTTCCCCAAGTGAGCAAGGCTTTGAGAAAACCCTAGCAGGGTTAAATACTTTCAATAGAAAGCAGACTTTTTAAAGAACAAAATGCTCTGACATAGTTGTTTTCTCCCTTCCCCTAATAGTAGTTCAAGGGGATTTTTTCCAGAATTCACTGTGTGCCCTCCCTAATAACTAGGTTCCCCTGGAGTTTCTGTTGTTTGTTTATTTTTTGAAACAGGGGTTCCCGTTACGTTTCCTAAGCTGGTCTTGAACTCCTAGGCTCAAGCGATCCTCCTGCCTCAGCCTCTGGAGTGTTGGAACTACAGGTGCCCCTGGAATGTTTAATTCTGAGTTGGCCACACGGGGCTTTCAGAAATTCCTCAATTATAGTTCAGGTTTCCCTATGTCAGCATTCCTTCTGGGCAGGGCTTTCTGCTTGTGGATTTCTTCTGTGATGAACTGTGAGTCTTTGTACTGGCCTGTGTGTGAGCAGCAGTCAGTCCTATCATCTCTTTTCTTCTGGATCTAAGGAATTGTTGCCCTTTCAGTTTAATCAAGCTTTTCATTTGTTGTTAGGATGGAGTGGTAGCTTCCAAGCTTCTCCCATGCTGGACTGAAAACCAGAAGTCTCATTCAGAGCTTTTTTTTTTTTTGGCACTAGAGATCTACCACTGAGCAGCATTAATTATTATTTTTTTTGAGACTGGATCTTGCTAAATTGTCCGGGCTGTCTTCAACTTACAATCCTCCAACCTCAGCCTCCCAAGCAGGTAGGATTAGAGGTAGGCCACTGCAGCAAGCTCATTCACAATATTTTTACCAGGCTTGGCTTTTGTGTTTTTGAACAAACTTTCAGCTTCCTAAATTAGTATCACACTATCAGGCACACAACACTGATGCTTAGTTCTCAATCTCACATTCAAAAGTCCATTTCTTTATCTGATTTACATCTCTCTCTTTGCTTACTGAGGAGCATAAAAGCACAGAACATTTTTCATCCAACATCATTTGCTCTTTATTATTTGGAATTTTTTCTATTACAGAGAATCACCCTACCAGGTACTGACCATTTCTCCTGGATTTCAATATTTCCAATTGTTTTCTCTCTTATTTTCATCATGAATGTAGCCTTCTTGTGACACTTGCAACACTTTCTCTACATTCACAGTTATGATGATGTATAATTAGAGTTGTGAGATTGAGCAAATGCATTTAGATTTAATTGGAGATTTCAAAGAAATAATTTTTGCATGTCTTATGCAATATTTAGGATATATTTGTTTTTCATTTATTTTTCTACCTAGGGCTTTGTACATCTAGGCAAGTACTCTGTCCCTTAGTTATATATAGCTCCAGACCTATTTATCTTCTATATGGAGTTTGAAATTTAACTGAGTATCTTCTATTTTATCTAACAATCTTATGCAGGATTTGATTAAATTCATCAAAATTTAGTGAATACTCATTATTAGCTGTTATTCTATTAGAGCACTGGGTTTTGAGTTTTTTGTTGTTGTTTTCTTTTGTTTTTTTTCTTTTTGCTTTTCCTCTTTTTTTTTTTTTTTTTTTTTTGTGGTTACCAGGGATTGAACTCAGGACCTTGCACTTGTGAGGCAGGTGCCGGAACCACTGAGCTAAATCCCCAGCCCCTCCTCTTCTTTTTCTGAGACAGATTCTTCTTTTGGAGCTCAGGCTGATCTCAAACTCTTGATACTCCTGCCTCAGCCTCCAGAGTGCTGGGATTCTTAAAATATGATCTTGAGGCCAAGAAAAGCAGCATTAACTGGGAACAAGTTAGCAATGAAAATTTTCAGGCTTCATCTCAAAAAAACCAAATGAATCAGAACTTGGGGCCAGGAAATCTCCATTACACAAGACACCAAATAATTCTGTTGTATACTAACAATAACATTTTTTTAAAAAAAACAGCTGGTAGAGACAGCTCTGTTAGTGTCCCACTCAGATCTCAGCAGAGAGCCCATTCTGCAGCTGCTAAAGAGTTGGGTGCTGAAGTCTCCCAGCCATTTACCTTTCTCTGGAGAGCTGCTCTCAGCTGGCAGAGCCACTTCTCCCGGGAAGTTCTGTCCATCATGAGGGTGTTCTATAACTTACTAACAAGTGATAGAGATCTAAAAGGCTGACTTCTTGCCAAAAGGGGGAAAAACGCTGTAGTGTGGTTTATGATCTAGGACCCTAACCCTACGGATCAGACCAAGGCTAGACTGTACCGTAGAGCACATTTTTCCTGGTTCTTTTTTCTGTTACCTATCATGTGTCTCTCAGTCTTTTACAGTTGTCTCTTGAAAAGCATTTCTTCAACAGTTCATATGCAACCAAGTCTCTGTCTCAGGTTTTGCTACTGCAGAATGTGGAATAAGTTGGATGAGATTAATATTGTTCATAACAGACTATAAAGCTGAGTCTCCAAACAGAAAATTTATAAAGCAGACTAAAGAACAAGGCTTCTGTGATTACATGTAACCACTGATACTTTTTTTTTCATATGGGGATTGAACTCCGGACCTTGCTCTTCCGAGGCAAGCACAGTGCCACTGAGCTAAATCCCCCACCCACCACTGATACACTTTAAAGACAAGGAAAAGTTGTTGCACTAATTTCAGCAGAGCCAAGATTTAGGTAGTGAAAATAATAGGAATAACAGTAGTTTCCATTTCGTATTTTCTACATTTTTTTTGTAAATGGGGTAAAAATACAACTCAATTATCAATCTGAACACAGAATCAGTTGAGAGCTGACCCTATGTCTCCAGCACTTTGCATGGAACCTGGCTCAAGGAAGATACTCAATAAATGTTGGTATCAAGGTGATACCAAGATTTCTAGGTTAGAAACACAGATGAATTCCATCAAGAGAAATAGAAAGCTGAGAAGATGATGAGTTTAGTTTGAACAAAGAGTTTAAGATAATCCATATTTGAGATACACAAATGAAGATGTTTATAGATAACTAAAAAAGGCATGGCAAAAAAAAAGATGAAAGGTCAGAGATAAACATGTATGTTGGAGGGTGGTTTTCTCTGATTACAATGCCATTCATAACAGCTCAGTCTCCAGACTTTGGTATGAAGCCTCAGCTTCAGATCATAGTTTCAAAAACCTCAAAGAAAATTACTAAACACAAATGTCTAGCTGCTCTTTCTTCTGAGTGATTTTATTAGAAATTTAATTTCAAGGAAACTTTCTGGTAATTTAACAAAGATGCTTCTGTGTAGCAAGTGATTAAGGAAGAAAGTTATTCTCACCAGGCCCAGCAGCATTTTTGAGAATATTGAAAGCATCGAGATAAAATGCTATTTGTATGTAACTGTTACTGTTGGAAAACTTTGCGTTTCAATTAGCCTGTGGTTTTCACATAATTCTTTTGATAACTTATATTCTCCAAAAGATATTTAAACGGACACTATGAATCAGCCACACCTGAATATTCACACTGAAAAATGAAATTTTCAGATTTCTCCGTGGGATTTTTTAAAATGTTGATTCTAACACCAAATTACATAACAGACATTGCCTATGACAGTCTGTTCTCTCCACTCAGGGTTTTGGAGCACATATGATGGTCTAAGACCTCAGTGCCTTGTTTCTTTGATATGTTGCACCAATTATGCACTGAGGATGTAATGACTCAAGCCTCCCCAAAACCATCTTTATTGTCTATATAGCTCCATTTCATTCTAAGAACAGCAATTTAATGTATATTGAAAAATGCAAGCAAATATGGATGTTGGCACATAGCAGATAAAATACAAATGTTCAGACAACCTAGAACTTAAAATGATTCTGAGTCAAGTGTAAACCATAAGAAGACATGAAAAGGAAAGATTGAAGTACCAAACCAAACAGAGTGGAACTGGCTGCAATGATACACTCCTATAATCCCAGTTACTCAGAAGGTTGAGGCAAGAGATCGCAAGTTCAAGGCCAGCCTGTACAAATTAGTGAGACCTTGTCTCAAAATTAAAAAGATAAAAAAGGGCTGTGAAGTAGCTCAGTGGCAGAGTGCTTCATGGGTTCAATGCTCAATACTACCAAAATATAAAAATTAAAAAGACTAGAGAAAAAGTAGGGTGGAGAGGATGGCGAAACTGGACTCAAAACTCAAGGTAGGTCATGAAACCTGACCTAGGTCAAATTCCCAAGCTAAAGTTTTATTTGAAGGATTTGGAGGAGAGCAATCTAATTGGAATGTCTGGTCAATTTCTACATTACAATTGGTTTAGAATCCTAGGCTTATACCTGGAGCCCAGTCACAAACACCTATTTTTCCATAGTTGCTAGGCAACTAACAATTGTCCTGGCTGCTTTGTGAGTATAAGAGATTGAAAAAAGAAGACAAACTAGTGGGTGGCCTTGCAAGGCATGGCAACTGACTTTTCTAGATAATTATCATTTGTCTTCCTGGATGTGGTTTGGAACCTGAGAGTTTTCCGTGTGGCTGTGCACAAATCCTCCATGACGGGGAATAAGGTTAATTCACAGGAGGATCCTGATATCTAAGAGAAGAAAATCTTCAACTATGAAGAATAATAATGAGAAAATGATAGCAAAAATGGGGACTATTCTGTTACTTCAGTAGTCCTGGCATTTTGGCTCAAGAAAATGTGTTGAAAGAAAGAAAGAAAGAAAGAAAGAAAGAAAGAAAGAAAGAAAGAAACAAGTCTCCAACACCTTTCTGGTTAACATTTCTAACACTCTGCTCTTTAACACTGTGAAGATCTCAAGTTTTTTTTAAGAGAATTGAAAAAGAACGATTAAAATAAATTTTCCCTTCAAAGAACAGTTTTGAGAAGTAATCAAAAGTACATCCTTACATGCATAATTCTCTCTCCTCACTTCCATTAGCTGCTAATAGCAAACAATATACCATTTAGTATCAACTGATGCTTTTAAATGAATCTCAGAAAGACAAGAAGTAATTACTATAAACAAACCGAAGGGAACACAGCCTGTATTACCACGGTGTACAAAGGAATATTAATGGAACACTCAGCCAATCACTAGGTAATCATCACATTAATTTGTGTGTTCAAATCCATATTCTAGAGTGAGCTAGAAGAGACTAGAGTGTCATGCCAAGTAATGCCCTTTGCCATGCTACAATGTAGCAAGAATGCCCTTGCTAGACCTTGATTTCAGAAGAAAAAGAAAAGTCAGTGTTTTCCTGGCCCCTTCTCCTTGTTCCCTCTAGGAATTGCACTCCCCACTCCTTACCCACGTAGTCCCTGTCTTAGTTACTTCCCTGATAACCCACACAACTTAAGGAGTAAGGTTTATTTTGGCTAAATTTTCAATCCATAGTCGGTTTGCTACAAGGCAGGATGGTGTGGCAGAGGGGCATGGAGGACAGGAAGTAGAAAGCCTGAAGGGAGGAACCAGGAAGGAAGATATACCCTTCCAGGTCACACTCCCCACTGACCTGCCTCTTCAGACCAGGCCCCACCTCCTAACACCGCATTTAGCTATAGCACACCCATAATCCAATCACCTTTCAAAAGCTCTACCTTTGATCTCAGGAGGCTTGGGGGTAGGGGGCATCCGGATATAAACCATAACGGTCTCCAACCCTCCATGTTCTCCCCCTTGCTCTGCTACAAAATTTTAAAAAATCAAGAAGCTACCTCACAAGTTCTCTGGGGTCTAGTTCTCATTTCTCCCATTTTTCTTCTTTCCTTCTAGAGTTTGCCCTGGGGACATTTATTGTCATGACCCACGCCCATCAAATCCAGACCTCTACTCCTGCCTGCTGAAGGTACAAAGAGTGGCCAGCGTTGTCCATGTATAGGTAAAGAAGGCACAGGTTAGGGACATAGCTCAGTGGTAGAACATTTGCCTAGCATACATGAGGCCATGGGTTCCATTCCAGTACCGCCCCCCCCAAAAAAATAATGAATAGAAGGAAAGACCTAGAGACAATATACTCTGTTTCGAGAAATCTTGGCACTTGCCTTGCATTCACAAAACCCAAGTCCTTGGGTTCAATAGTAAACACTGGGGAAAAAAAAGGTGGCACTGTCTTCAAATGCTGTACCAGCCAGTGATGCAGCCTCCTAGGGTACTGCCAAGATGCTGACACTGAGGTTGATGATCTTACAATATAGTCTTTTTTCATTTCCATTTGTTCTATTATTAGAGAGCATTTGCTAGAACATTTGGACATGGATTTAAGGGGAACTGGGACAGATGATATCTCTGACAGATTCTGGAGGACTCATAATCTAACCAAGTCCCTTACATAGGCTCAACTGCACTTGAGTCAAGGTATGTGGTATGTTTTTAACTTTGGTCCTATTTTATTTTGTTTTTATGATGCTGTGTATGGAACCTATGGCCTCACATGTGCTAGGCAAGCACTCTGCCACTGAGCTACAACCCCAGTCCAATAATCTTTTAAGTTAGGGTGATTTATTTGCCAGGAGGCTGCTGATGCATATGGCTTATCAAACAGCCTGACATGCACAGTCACTCATGCCTGACATTCAGAGTAAATACTACTTACCTTCAGAATGAAATTGCTTACTATGATGAGATAGGAGAAAAGACTAAGGATAGGGAACTGAAGTTCACTGAGCTATTAATCAGGGAGTTACAGAATATCCATCGTGTGCTTTCCAGGCATCCTTGCCAAACTGCCATTATTCCACTTATTTTAGTGGTAAGGAAACTAATGCTCAATTGGTTAAAGTAGGATCAAGATCAGACACACAGTAAATGACAGAGTTAAAAACCTTAAACCAGGTCTTCCTACTTCACTTTCCCCTGCCTACAGTAATATCCTGTGCTTTTATCAAGAGGAATAATTATATTTGGCCACAGGGGAATCACAAATATGTATGTATAAGAGGACACAAATGTATAGGAGGACACATATACACACATTAGATTCTATTGAATTACGTCTTTTGAATAGACTATGGCCATTCTGTAATCCAGAGGCAGCCAATTATGGCCTAAAGTCCCACTATCTGGTTTTGTGAATAAAGTTTTAGTGGAAAAGAGCCATGCTCATTCATCCACTTATATATAAGTTCGAGGAAACTTTTGCACTACACTTGCAGGAATGAGTAATTGTCACAAAGATCATGTATCTGCAAGTCTGAAATATTTATTCTCTGGTCCTTTAAGAAAACTTTCGGCAACTTTGTTAACCCATCAAAATGTTCCATTAGGTTCAAGCAATGCCCTTATTAGCAAATAATATCTCCATCATCAGCACCTTTAGAATCAAAAGCAGTCTACAGAAAATCTAGTGCTGTGTTTGAGGTGAAATCACCAACAAAACTACTCGGAGCCTTAGTGCATCCTGCAGAAGAACAGTGAGATACGGGCATTCTTAAATGGGGATTGATAGACATTTGCATGTTTGTTTTTCTGGAGAGAAGATTTGTGACTTTTATTATATCAAAAATAGTTAGAAATCACTAATGTAATTACTGTCCAACAGATGAAGATTTGCATCCTGTGCCAGTTCATTGACTGGCTATGTGATTTTGGCCAGTTAAACTCTTGAAACTTTTCTCATTTGTAAAATGCTGTATATAAGCCATCTCCTAGGATCAGGTCCTCCCCTCACCATGAATCCACTTACTTAAGCTCACTGAGAGGTTTTTCTGAGCTTCTGTTCTGTCCCTGTTTCCTTAAACCAAATGTGACCACTACTAATATTCTCAGACAACATTTGTGCCTGGACCTTCTCACAGAATTTCAATGATTAAACAAAATGTAATCCATCCATAAAATTAAAATTTATTTTCACCACTCAGCCATAATTCAATTAAGGACACTGCAATCTCTTCCTGATACAGTCTTAAAACTGGTCATATTGTTTCTTTCCTTGACCCCTTACATTCTGTCCTTTGTATAACTGCCAGAGTGACCCTTTGGAAAAACCATTCTGGGTCAGGAAGGTGCTTCAGGCCTATAATCCCATCACTTTGGAAGCTGAGGCAGGAGAATTGCAAATTCAAGCCCAGCCTGGGCTGCACAGTGAGTTTGAAGGTAGCCTAGGCTATATAGCAAGACCCTGCCTTGAAAAAAAAACAGGAGGGGGCTGGGGATTTAGCTCAGTGGTTCTGGCGCCTGCCTCGCAAGCACAAGTTCCTGAGTTTGATCCCCAGTACCAAAAAAAAAAAAAAGAGTCCTCGTTTGCTTCAAAAACCTCAGCACCTAGTAGTCATAGGAAAAGACAAAGTGAAATTAAAAGACAAAGGGTTAGCCTGAATGTTTCCACAGGGAAAATCTGCAACTCCCTCTCCATTCCCTTCTTGACTTCCCTCCTGTGTTCCCTCTCTGTCCACTGAATTTCAGTCACATTGATTTCCTTGCCTTTCCTAGGCAAACTTAGGCTTTTCATAGATGTTCTCTGTATTGGAATATTTTTACACTGGATAAAATCATGACTTTGTTCCTCACTAATTTAAGATCTCTGTTCAAATGTCACTTCTCCAGTGTTTATCAGTCAGTACAATGACACTAAAATGCTATTCTTTTACTTAAGCAAAGAATTTTGTGAAAATACTCTACCTTAGCTATGTGCTTTGTCAGAGACTTGAAGCAGAATTGCTGCCTTGCATTACAAGAATATTTTCAGGCAATGTTTTAGAAAATAACTTGTCTGGACCTACATTTTATGTCAGCCTCTGCCTATGCCAAGCCTCCTGCCTCTACAGGACAGGCCGGAAGCCTCTAGGCCCTGGATAGCAAATTCCTGTCACTCCTAGTGCTATTCTGCCAACCCAAGTAAGTCATCACAGCTTACAGTACACTGTACCTACTGAGATTGAAAACAGCCTCAGAATCCTCAGTTGTGTTTTTTAGACAGAGTATTTTTTATTGATTCATTGGCATTGACGCCACAAATGAAACCTGTTAAGTATCACTACTCTTACCACTTCCATGTTACTTGCTGCATAAGGGCACCTGCACCAGAGAATGAAATGGAGCTCATGGCCAAGCCAGGCTCTGTCATTGTGATCTAGGACCGCATTCCAAAGTTGCCTTTGCTGGGTACCACACAGCATGCCTGTAACTCCAGTTACTTGAGCGGCTGAGGCAGAAGGACTACAAGTTCAGGGAAGCCTGGGCAACTTAGTGAAATTAAAAAAAAAAAAAAAAAAAGCTGAGGATGGTACTGGCAAAGAAACAGACCCGAGGATCAGTGGAAAAAAAAAAAAAAAAAGCTGAGGATATAGATCAGTGACAGAGCGCTCCTAATCCCCAGTACCACATAAAGGTCTCTTTTTCTAAATCACATGAAGGCACTATACAGATGAGCAGCAGCTCTATTCTAGGGGTATAAGCAGGGTGTGACTTGATATAATTGGTTAAAATAATAAGGAAAAGAATCTCTGAATTAGATGAGAAAGAGAGTAATTTGAAGCAGTCATCCTTAGAGAAAATGACTATCTTCTTATTTCCTATTATAAATATGTAATGATGTGTGAAAACACAAGGTTGGTGTGAAAATAGTTTAACTGATCTAAATGTTGTAGGTAGTGAGCTCCAGAAGGATTGTAAAGAATGGAGTTGGGGGATGGAGATGTAGCTCAGCTGTAGAGCACACACCTAGCATGTACAAGGCCCTAGTTACAATCTCTAGTACCACAAAATAAACCAACAGATAAATAAAAAATAAAATGGAAGTTTGAGATTCATGTAAAAATAGGAGGGTTGGCTTTGCCAAATGGAGATATATGTAAGTGGTGGTTTACTTGAGCCTGATGGGAACCAAATCCAAACTTGGCTTCCAGGAATGCTCCACATTGGATGACTTTGTGTTACAGAAATGTGCAGCTTTTTACTGATACATTTTCATTGTTTATTTAGTTATGTTCTATATTAAAGAAACACACACATGATTTTCTAATTTTACACAGTAGACTAATGATTCCTAGCAACACAGTTCCCCAGGCAATGCTGGTGTGCAAAACTTGGTTAAGATCCAGAGAGTTTAAGGAGTATGTCAGTTGTCCTGCATGGGGAGTCAACCCCAAACCATTATAAACCAGTTTCCTAATTTACTAGATAAGACTGTTCACCCCTCACCTGGGGCCAAGAGCTCTAGCTCAAGAGTAGAGTGCTTACCTAGCACGCATGAGGCCCTGGGTTGGATCCCCAGTATACAAAAAAATATAAGAATACATCCAGCACTTGGGAGGCTAAGGTGGGAACCTGAACCCATGAGCTCAAGACTATCCTGGGCAACACTGTGAGATGTTTCTCTAAAAAATAAAAATTAAAAAACAAGGGCTACTAAATGAAGGTATGTGGGACTGAGGACATTTCAACGGGATGAATTTAGAGAAAATGGAAGAGCCAAACTTCAGCCCAACTCTGAGGCCACATGTATGCTCTGGCAAGATACCAGCACCAAAATCAGGCAGCCACCCAACTCCTGGATAAGGCTTACCTGTAGCCAGTTGCATTAAGAAGACTTATCCTTTTACGTGTATAGCTTATCCTTGGCCTTGCTTTCTGTTCCCTTCATCATGGGAGTTGCTTTTCTTGGGATCCTCTCCAGCTCTTATTATCCTGTCTTGTACACAGACTACAACTTTAAAATTTAAAAAAAAGGGGGGGGGCACAGGTGGATAGCTCAATGATTTACAAAAATACAGGATAACTGTTTACTGTCTTTCCCTCCTAGTTTTCTTTTCCTCTTCTCTTCTTTTCTCCTTTCTTTCCTTCTTTTCTTTTCTTTTCTTTTCTTTTCTTTCTTTCTTTCTTTCCTTCTTTCTTCCTTTCTTCCTTTCTCTCTCTCTTTCTTTCTTTCTTTCTTTCTTTCTTTCTTTCCTTCCTCCCCAGGCTGGCCTTAACTCCTGGACTCAAGCAATCTTCCTGCTTCAACTTTCGAAGTAGATGTTATGACAGGCACATGCCCCTACACTCAGCCCAGTTCTTCTACTTTTTTTTCTTTTCTTTTTGTTTTTTTGAGACATGGTCTCATTAAGTTCCCCAGGATGCCCTCGAACTTGAGATACTCCTTCTTCTGTAGCCTCTAGAGGGCTGGGATTATAGGTGTACACCATCATGCTCAGCTTCTTCTATTTTTCATAATGAAATTCCACATTTTTCTATTTTTCGTCAAAGAAATACTCTAGCATCTGTCTTCAGGAGAAGGTCTATAGGGACTTTCGGCTCCTTTTCCAGGAATGTAACACTTCAGAACTCATCATTGTAAAATATGATTGAAGAAATGAAGTGAGGAGATTTCACAGGTGGAAACACATGTGATCTGAAAAGACAATTTGAATAGTGATGTTATTAGGTTGAGCTTTAAGACAGAACAAAGAATGGGGGTAAATATTTATAACTGAGGAATAATTTTGTCTAGCTAGAATGTAATATGAGTAAAGTCATGATGGAAGATAGGGATACAAATATGAGTTGTATTTAGTCTTAGTAACTTTATGTCACTAATCTGGAAGCATCTGGCAACTTTATAATGTGTTCATGTACTTTTTCTTCAAATATAATTTATGAAAATGATAATTTAGGCCAATCCGAGGGCTAATTCTTAGAAGATTTTGCCATCAGCAATTGAAATGTCTGTCAACTGGCATAATAAAAGTTATGCTATTTTCCTCACAAGAATGTTATGATAACCAAATAGTACAAGGAGTGTGGAAGACCTTGGATAACTGACATGTTACATACAACTGCAGATTGATGGTATTGCCTACAAAATACTCTGTCACCTATTCATCAACAAGCTTTTATATTACATTTCCTACAATATTATATTGACTATAATTAAACACTCCTTGGCTTAGAAAATTTCAAAGACATTTCATCAGAGTTTAAAGTCTTTCTATTTACAACTCCTACTCTTGTATCTACTTTCTACTATCTTGTGCTCTAGAATATTATATAGCATAATTTCATGTTATAGAAATCAATCAGGTTTTTACCCCTCACATTCTGTAATAAGCAAGCGCTCTTCAAGTGAGCTACACCCAAGCGCTTACTCTCTGTTTAGCCAGATTACTTAGTAGAACATGAAATTATCTGGAGTCCATAGTTTCCAAGAGTCTCCAGTAGTACTAATCTTGCATTTACTCTGAACAATGCTCCCCTAGAAATATTTCTTTTAATTGATTGACAACAGATTGTCAAGAGTGTTGGAAGCAACCAGTATATGCCTCAGTCACACCTGTGGGGAGGCTGAGGCAAGAAGATCACTTGACCTGGGAGGCCACCCTGGGCAACATAGTGAGACCCTGTCTGGAAAGAAAGAGGGAAAGAGGGAAAGAGAGACAGGGATAGGGAGAGAGACACAGAGAGAGAAAGGAAGGAGAGAGGGGGAAAGAGAGGAAGGAAAGAAAGAAAGAAAAGAAAAGAAGAGAAGAGAGGGGGGAAGGGAGGAAGGTAAAAAGGTGAAGTCCAATGGCTAAAAGAAGGGTCAGATTGATTTGATCGGGAGCTATTGGGCTGGGGATTTAGCTCAGTGGTTCTGCCACCTGCCTCGCAAGCACAAGGACCTGAGTTTGATCCCTAGTACCAAAAAAAAAAAAAGATCGGGAGCTATAGCTCTGTGTTTGGGGGTTTTTTGGGGGGGTTTTGGTTTTTTTTTGGTACCGGGGATCGAACTCGGGGCCTTGTGCTTGCGAGGCAGGCAGCAGAACCAATGAGCTAAATCCCTGACCCAAGGAGCTGTGTTTTTACCTGTATCCTCTCTATGACAGTAATAATAATAACAAACTCATAGGGATTTTCCAATGATTGCATTAGGTATACAGGGAAATGGGTTGGCATCAGGCATTTTAATTAAGGTTACTTATGGGCTGGGGTGTAGCTCAGTGACAGATCAACTGCGCAGCACACAGGAGACCCTGGAGTCTATCCTCAGCACTGCAAAAGAAAAAATTAGTTACATACTACCTTTATTATAGAAGGTATATTATTATACATTCATATAGCATATGAACTATAGGTATGTTATTATTGTATTTATTATTATAAAGTTGACTCTTTACTTTTAAGTATTTTATATGAAAATATATTTAATATTATTTAAATCTAATAAAGAAGCACAAGGCTACCCTGTGTTACCTATGTGTAGTCCCATTACATATGTTCAAGGCTCACACTTCAGAAAACTGAAAACCCACAATATTCATTGTAGTCACTGTTTGGAGAAAATACCTCATATTTACATAATCCTTTATGGTTTAAGAGTGTCTTTCACATATGTTTACACTTAACCCTGACAGTAACTCTACACAGAAAGGTAATGGATGATTCCAATACTATACTGTAATTATGTAATGAAACTAGTAGTACAAACTGTCTGGATCCTTATTTTGTGATAGGCTGCTCTATTATTATTAGACTATTTCGGACCAATATGACATCACAAAACAAGTATTTTAGACAAGTTTTTGTTTCAAAAAATAAAATCTAAAAGTTTGTACATAAATATGTAAACAAATTCATGAGACTTAAGGTTACCAATGGAGAAGGCATAATAGAAAGACCTTTGTTCACAAAGCCTGAAGAGAATGTAGGGCTCTTTGTGCTATGGTAAATTTAATAGTGATTCAGGCTCTAAAACATCAGTGGTCAGAGATGCTACAAAGGATTTGAGGGGAATTTTATTTAAGATCGTCAACTGTAAAATGCAGCTAAAAATGCAGGAATTTTATAATTCAACTTCATTTTTGATGAAAGATGATTTCACTTCATGCTGGGAGCTGTTCTTTTTCCATCACTCAGATTACTTTATGAGCCATTTGCTTTCCCTGTAAGTATTTTTTTCTCTTTTAATGGAATGAAATGGTACAAGATTCAGCCTTGTTACCAAATTGGAATGCAGAAGCAACATCAGCCAAACTTAAATTTGCCACTCTAAAATTGTAAAAAAAGAATATGTGTATATATTATATAAAATGACTTCCATATATATATACATATCAACTTTAGTAAATTATTCACTCACTGAAACTTGCAAATGAAGCAAGACATTTTGTATTTCCTGAAATTTTAACGGTCCAAAACAATTGCAAAACATTGTAAGGACAATCTCCCTATCTGTGTGTGAATATGAAATTATCTAACAAACTGAATATAAAGAAATCTTTATTATTGGATGTGAATAGGTAAACAGATCAAATTAATTGACTGGAGTGTATGAAAAAAAGAAAAGGAAGGATAATTGTGTAGCACATCACCTTGTCTAACATTCCTATTTTATATGGAATAGCACATGTTATATCACTTTTTGTTCTTTTGCTGAACAGTAAAGGTGTCAAAGGAGTAAAAGATTAATGATTTTAGGCTATAACAACTCAGTGGGCTAATGAAAGAATCGTAGGGAAATAAAACTAACATTGTTGGTAAGGCGTGTACACTGGCAATTTGGTTATTTAACTTGGTTAAGTATAAGGCTATAAGTCTCCTCAAAATAGGGCTCAAATGTTTAGCATAAAAATAAAACTGCAGGTACTTAAAAATACTACTTTAAAGACCTTTTACAATTTTGGAATCTGCCCTGTCAATGCCTCAATGTCTAAATCAGAAGACTATAAAAACCAGCTTTTTCCTTACTCTGCAGTGGAACGGATGGAACCCAGGGCGTCACTGATGCTAGGCAAGTGCTCTACAATTGAACTCTGCCTCCAGCCCCCAAAGCCCACTCCTGTTTGAATTTATGAAGCATTTCATTCTGCTCTTCATCGTTCAAGTTGCAGCAGTGAGAGTGTGCTCGGTGCTGACAAAGTGAATGTAAAAGTCTCTATGTGTCATAAATAACAAATATTAGACATAGAACAGGAGTAGGAGTGATCATCTATTAATCACCTCATTTCCTCAGTGAAGGTACTGACACCCACAGAGTTGAAGTGTATTCTCCAAGATCATGAAAATAAATGCAGGCAAAGTGAAATACAAGTCTTCACTTTGTTGGTCTAGTGTACTTCTGACTTCAAAAAACTATCTCAAGTTTTAATTGGTGTGACATTTATGCCTAATTGTCCACTTGACTGAATTGGAAGTTACCTATGGATTAATAAAACACACTTCTGGGTGTGTCTGAATGGGTCATGGAGGTGCAACCTTGGGGTCTACACCTGGTCCCTCTTCCATTCCTCACGGCACTGTTCCCCTGTTGTGCTTCCCAGCCTCCATGAATTGAGCAGCTTTGCTACACCACAACCTTCTGCCTTGGAGCCAGCTGACCATGAAACCATGAGCCAAATAAACCAATCCTTTAAGTGGTGGGTATCAGGTAATTTGTTTCAATAATGAAAAAGTTAACCAATAAAATTGGTTACTGCCAATTGTAATAGAATTTTCTGATTTAAAAATGATAATAAGAACAATTTCTCGAAATTGCAGTAGATAATCTCTCTGTACTAGCTATCTTATACTACTGAGAATAATTGACAGTATAGCAAGTTTCCAACCAATAGAAATGTGTATCTCTCCATATACTATTTTAAACAATATTTGGGCTCTTTTGCCAGCTAAATCAAGTCAAATATCTCTGTTAACATCATTTCCTTGGCCTTAAATTATTCCATGTTTTCAGAAGTTATGTGTTAGCTTTTGGTCACTATGACAAAAAATAAGTTGAGGTAATCAACTTATAAGAAGGAAAGGTTTGCTGCGAGTGGTGGTGCAACCTGTAACCCCGGAACTCGGGAGGCTGAGGCAGGAGGATCACCATGAGTTCAAGGACAGCCTGGACTACATAGTGAGACCCTGTCTCAAAAAAAAAAAAAGAAAAAGAAAGAAAAGAAAAGAAGGTAAGGTTGATTTTGGCTCAGGGTTTTAGAGGTTCCAGTCCATGGTGAGACTGTTGCTCCTGGGTCTGTGGCAAGAGAGTACATCATGGCACAGAGCCATGGTGTGTGGTGGAGAAAGCTGCCCACCTCCTAGTAGCCAGGAAACAAAGAGAGAAACGAAGGAGTTGAGGTCCCAATTATATAGAAGATATAACTATTTTTCTGATGAAAAATATTGAGATTAGAGACATTAAGTATTTTGCAGGAATATAAACAATAATATCTATCTGAGCTGCCTCTAGAAATCACTTTCACATATAATACCATACTGTATCTGCCTTCTCAGAAATCATTCTAATGGAAAAACATTCCTTTTGTAGAGTTGGTACATGTATTCACAGCCAGGGCTTTTGGAATGTGATTGGATCATGGGGGCGCTATACTCATCAGTGGATTAGTTCATTGATGAGTTCCTAGCTGAATGTGCTGGTAGCAAGTGGGGCCTTCATGGGAAAAGGCAGGTTACTGGAGGCCTGAACTGGAAGGGTATGTTCTTGCCTCTGGCTTCTCCCCAGGCCCCCATCCTACTTACTAGCTGCCATGGGTTGGCACTTTTTCCTCTACCACGCCACTCTACCATCATGTTTCTGCCTTGAAGCCAGCCAACCATGACTAAAATTGTGAGTCAAAATAAACCTTTCCTCCTTTAAGTAGTGGGTGTTGAGTACTTTGTTTCAGCCACCAGAAAGTGACTAAGACAGGCATGCTAGGCAAATGCTCTGCCCCTGAGCTGCATCCTGAGCCCTCACTTCATATGTTCTTAAAAAAAATAACATATAGACATTAATGATTCAAGCACCAAAAAAAGAGCGTGTATAAATCATATTATTTTTAGACAGGGGCCCCCTGTGTAGTTCATGCCGGCCTTAAATTCACTGTGTAACCCAAGCTGGCCTTGAACTCACAGAAATCCTCCTGTCTCAGCCTCCTGAGTGCTGGGATTACAGGTATGTGTTGCTACATCCAGCTCATAAATCATATTTTAAATTAAAATGTTAAACCATTCTAATATTTGAAAAGTAATAATTTTTAAATAGAAAATGACATTTTTATAGGAAAAACAGCACACAAAATTTATTACATGCCTAAGGCATGGGAGTATTTAACTCCTAAAACAGAGTTCAACTTAAAAATTATTTCATCCCATATATTTGCCCTAATAGAGATAAACTTTAATGACATGATGTTTCAGTGTATCATAAAAACGTTTTCTCATGACACAATAAAACAAATGCTGAAAATTAGTAATATTTCTCATAAATTTCTTTTTGCATAATTCAATTCCTCTACCAAAATTGCTGTAAGTTTAGATAACAGACAAAATTATTCACATTCACTGGTACTATTTGTCATACTTACAATCTGCCTTCACGGAAAGCCTGGTGGGGAGGGAACTAAATTTTCTTTTGAGATAAGGAGTAAGGAAAGTGATTGGGCAGGCCGACATCAAACTATTTGAATGTGAAAAACATGCATTTCTTCTTCTAAAATTGCTAAGAATAAGTGCATCAATTTCTCATACACTTTTGAACCCTCTGACAGAAGTGTGAATTGAATGTTCATAAAAATGATCAGAACAGGTAAAGCAACTGAATTATATTTGAGAAGGTGAGATTCTTTAACTATAAGAAACTGCAAGAAACAAGAAAGTTAACTACAAGAAACTGTGTGGTCTACATAACTATTTTTGGTGCTCCCTAAATTCTCATTTAAAATAATTCTAATTTTTTATTTTATGAAAAAATAAAACTAAATTTCATACCAAACTAATAAGAGAATAACAATATTTAATACATTATATATCATTATCTTCAGAGTACCATAGTTACTCACAGTAGAAGACACAGACCAAAAAAATTCTTACAAAGAAAAAACAAATACATAATACCACAAAAATTTATTTTCCATGAACTAAGATAAACTAGTAATAGAAATGAAACAAATTAGCATATATTAAAATATTTTTATTTAATAATAACATATGCTGGCAAGGATATAGAGAAAAAAGAACTCATATATTATTGGTGGGAATATAACCTAGTAATTCTATTTTTTTGACTCATTTTCATGATCCAAATGATCTTGGATCTTTGCTCTAAGCCCCTCCCTATTCTGGCCTATAATTCATACTAAGAGCAGGAGAGAGTTAAAGCATTTAGGGTCCAAGCACTTGTCGAATGAGTAAACCCAGATCGACAAGTGAAGAACAATTGGGATAGCACAAAAAGGGGATCAGCGGGGCTTTTTATTTATTTTTTTCTTGCAGAGGGGTTCAGGGCTTGAAAATAATTCCTTTATGAAATGAATGGTCTTCTCCACAGAAATATTTTCTATTCATTCAAAAAAAAATTATTGTATACTGAGGAAACATGCAGAAATGAGAACCAAAAGCAAACTTGCCTCTTAAAAGTTAACCAGCCCAATCTGAAATGAACAGACATTTCTCAGACAAAGAAGTAGAAATAGCAAATAAATACATGAAAAAATGTTCAACATCACTGGTCATTCAAGAGATGCAGATGAAAACAACGCTGAGATTCCACCTCACCCCACAAAGAATGGCTGCTATCAAGAAATCAATCAATAACAAATGCTGGTGGGGATGTGGGGAGAAAGGAACCCTTCTCCATTGTTGGTGGGAGAATAGACTGGTGCAACCACTGTGGAAATCAGTATGGAGATACCTCAAAGAACTAGGACTGGAAGTCCCATTTGACCCAGCTATTCCCCTGCTGGGTATCTTCCCAAAAGAATTAAAAGAATCATACTACAGTGATCTATGTGCACCCATGTTCATAGCGGCACAGTTTGTAATAGCTAAAACTTGGAAACAGCCCAAATGCCCATCAACTGGAGACTGGATAAAGAAAATGTGGTTTTTTTATAAAATGGAGTACTACTCAGCCATAAAGAACAAGAAATTAGAGATATTTATAGCTAAGTGGATGCACATTGAGGCCATACTCTTAAGTGAAATAAATAGGACACACATGTGTAAATACCGAATAGTTTCTCTAGTGTGAGAAAGTGAAAGTGTAAATAAGGACCAAAAGGTATAATAGATAATGTGAAATAGGAAGAAAAGGGGCAAAGGGGAAGGGGAAGTGGGAAGGGTAGGGGAAAGGAAAGAAGGGAATGGAATTAATATGGGAAAAGGAAAAAATGGAAACAAAGTCTTTGTCAATAGGGAGGGATCGAGGGGTTGGAGGGCAGGGGAATGGGGAACAAATGAGAACCAAGAGAGATTATGTAAAGGTGCAAATTTCCAATGATGAATGTCATTATACTGTATACCTAAAATGTACCAATAAAATTAATAATTTAAAAAGTTAACCAGCCCACTGGAACATTATATAATCAATCACACAATGTTTTCTAAGGTTGAACCAACCAGATATTGCATAATACTAAAGTATTATTTGTCATATACTTCAAATTCAGATTTAACTGGGTCAGGCTGAGGACTTAGCTCAGAGCTAGAGTGCTGGTCAAGCTTGTGAAGAGCCTGAGTTCGATCCTAGACATTACAAAAAAAAATTAACTGGGTACTATGTAATTTTACTTGCTAAATCGGCGAGACTAGAAAGGTGTCAGAGCATCATATCTGTGACATTTAAATTTTAGAGTCAAGCGTCGTAATTTAACATTCTTTAAAGAACAGAGTTTTTACACTGTTATGTGGAGAAAAATGTTTTTCCTTGATTATAAAAAAATGGAAACTTTAATCTTCCACTATTCTAAAAGTTTAGGATGGTTATACTTTTATTTACAAAATTTACATTCTATGTTGCTGCTTAATATCGATATCAGTGTAAGAATAAGTCCTAGGATGGCTAAATTTTCTAGCTATCCGTGATTCTTTGCCTTCTCAATCAGGGCCCTGTATTTATTACCAGATTTTCTATTTCAGTTAGTTTGAAGAAAGGGGGAAAAGTCTGAAATATGACTTTGCTCTTGGCTCTGGTACAGTGAGCACAGTATGGGCTCTGTATCTGCTTCACACTTCCTAAGCAACAGAGGGTTAACATCTTTTACAATATTGCCACTCAAATTGCTGTTTACCATCTAAAGTACAGGGTACAGAGGGAAGAGAAAGGCCACAGGGTCATTATGCTTTGGTGGCAAAAGACCTATCATTATTTTCATTCTATTCAATGCCAACAAGCCATTTATTAAAAGACAAAATTGGAAATTTTCCACTTTACTCTTTTTGAGGACCGTCTTATTTCATCTCCATAACCTGAAAAAAAGAAAGAAGGCTTTACAGATAGTGCGCTGCAATTGTCAGAGCCTTTAGGTGCCCACAGGCTGCTGCTGTCCAGTGACACTATGCCCGTTGTTAAGACAATTGAATCACATTTCTTCTCTGTAGTGAGTTGAAATATTTTAAAATCTTGTTGCTGGGGCTGGCTTCATGAAATTGACATATCATTTGGTGAGTTACTGGAAGAAACTCATTACATGAATTTTTCTGCCTGGAGGAATTTCTTCCTTTTTCTGAAAATGCATTCTATTTCATTTGTACTATTCATTCATCCTTTATGCTGCATACTATAGTTGTCTATGTGCATGGCATATTTCCCTTATTCAACCATAATGTCCATGAGACCAGTCCCCATAGTTAACTCATTTATTTATTTTTTTTGTTTAAAGATGCTGTAGATGGAACCCAGGACCTCCCACATGCTAGACAATCATTCTATCACTGAGATACAGCCCCGATGCATATTCATCTTAATGTGCTCACTGAAAACTTTAACTTGGACATCACAGGTCTTTTGATAGATATTTTTCAGTGACTGAATATATGTGTGAGCTGTTTTTATTTTGTGCTTACTATAGCATGGTCAGAGGCATACTCAGATGAGTGTAAGCAAATAACTCAGAGATCTTCTCTTTCATAGCTGGAAATACAAGGCTTTGGAGTTCTGTTATCCAGGATTACTTGAATGCAAAAAGAAAGAGAAGAAAGGTTTCGACATTTTTCCCCTGACAAAAATCTAAAAAACCCAGCAACTTAAAAGAGGTTTTGGATCCTTGTGTGTAAGTAGAGAGGTTTAATTAAATTAATTAAAATCAAATAAGAGGGGTAAGAAATGACTATCAGGAATGTCGCCCAGGGTAGCACACTTGCCTAGCATGTAATAAGTCCTGGGTTCCATCCTCAGCACAAAGAAGAGAGAGAGAGAGAGAGAGAGAGAGAGAGAGAGAGAGAGAGGGGCAATGACTTTCAACCAAAAAGTACAGTTTATTCTAGGGTCTTAAAACACATTTCTTGGGCTAGGGATGTAGCTCAGTGGGAGAACACTTGCTTAGTATATCATATGCAAGGTTCTAGGTTTAATCCCCAGCACCATAAAAACAAAACACAACACAACAAAAGGCAGGTCTTTATCTACTTAAAGTCAGGTGGTAAAAACTCCAGCCTAGTTGGGACATCTTCCGTCATTAGTCAGATTGTAGGCCAGTGTATTTTTCATAGCTGCAGGACAACCTGATTGTGGCCAGGAGATGACACACTCCAGAGGGCTAGAAAAGTTGCTAGGGAATGAAGGGAGAGAGATGTGAAAAACCTTCAATGCAACAGCAGGAAGAATCTACTAAGAAAGATTAGGAGGGGCCACTAAACAAAAGTGGAAGGCTAGTTTAGATGGATTCCTCTGAGTAGAAGACTAAGGAATTTACATTTACTTTTCAGGAAGCTGAAGACAGTATTTTTAGACTACATAGAAATGGTCCTAGATTCCAGATCAAAGGGACTCTCTTTCCTTAGAAATAACGATGAAAGGAAGGGAATGAACATGAAAGAGAGAAAAAAAGGAAGAGATAGATGGTGAGATGAATAAAGCTAAAACTAGCTGGGAGTGGTGGTGCACACCTGTAATCCCAGCACTCTGGGAGGTTGAGGCAAGAGAATCATAAATTCAAGCCCCGCCTGGACAATTTAGCAACTTAGCAAGACCCTGTCTCAAAATAAAAGGTAAAAAAATAAACAAAGTCTAGGGATGCTTCTCAGTACAAAGGTGCTGGGTTTAATCCCTAGTGCTGCAAATAAACAAATGAAAAAAAGGTGGGGAGTGGAAGGCTAAAACTAGTGAGGAAGAACTGAGGATCCCACATGATCAGGGCTAAAGCAATGAGTACAAGAATGATATTAGGAAATCATAAAAATGATTAACATATGATTAATCAATTTTAAAAGAATGCCAGGCACTCACTATGTATTATTAATTATACTGAGTTCTTTTTCTTTTTTATTCATTAAGTTTATTGATACATTTTAGGTGTACAATATGATGACATTAATCATTGGAATTTGTACCTTTACATGATATATCTTGGTTCTTATTTCTGAGTTCTTTTTCTACTATAGTTTATTCAATCTTTCAACAACTATTCAAGTAAAAATGTTTAACCCCAGGTCTGGGGGTGTATCTCAGGGGATTTAGCTCAGTGGTTCTGCAGCCTGCCTTGCTAGCGCAAGGTCCCGAGTTCAATCCCCAGTACCAAAAAATAAAATTTAAAAAAAAGAATGTGCAAAGCCCTGGGTTTTATGCCTAGCATCTCCCCTCAAATATTTATCTTCATTTTCCAAATTTCAAAGATGAAAGCTCATACACATCATATAGACAGAAAGAAATTAAGAGGGAATTCCAATTTAGGAATAATTGAGGCAGTTCCTTTCAGACTTTAGGCCCATGTTATTTCCACTATACTTAATGAATACAGCTTGCATCAGACTGGCTTATAGAACTATATATATGCTATACAATTTGTTACCCCATGATGCTTGATAACACTGTGATAAATAAAAGCAACTGACATCCTGTAGAGAAGGGACGTTGAAAGGGAAATTACACTGTTTAGAAGACCTGGTTCCCATTTTCGAAACTTGTGACAACAGAAAAATCATACATACTTAAACTCCTTCCACCTTCTCTCAAGCCATATATCTCTCAATCTTTTAATTCTAGGATTTTTGTTTGTTTATTTGTTTTGTATTGTTTGGAGACAGGGTCTCACTATGTAGCCCAGGCTAGCTTTGAACTCACAGCAATCCTCCTGCATCAGCCTGCCAAGTGCTGGGTTCACAGGCATGTGCCACCATGTCCGACTTCAATCTGCTAATTCTAGGAATTCATTTTATTTAGCCACCTCAGGCCAGCCTCAAATTTGCTGTCTTCCTGCCTCAGCCTCCTGAGTAGCTGGGACCAAAGGCATGTACCACTGTGTCACTTTACAGACATGCTCTCACCATATTCCTCAATCCAATGGATTCTAAATGGTTGAGAATGGTTTTTCACATCACTCAGTTTATGTCACATCACATCACATGACTCAGACAGAGACCACTGCAAAAGCCTCCCAGCTTTGTCCCTTCTGAGTTGCAGGTCGCTCAATAACTTGTGCCGGTTCTAACCTGAAAATAGCACTTCACTTGAAGGGGCTCCTTCTCCTTCCTCTCTCCACCCTACTTTTCGTCCTTCCAGGGACTAGACCATTTTGGCCCTAAACTCTACACTTGTGTCACTGAGTGCACGGCGCCCTGTGCCCCATCTAGATGCTGACCGCCATCAGCGTTTCCCTTGATTCTATTCTCAGTAATAAAACTGAGGAAGTTTACAGAGCACTGTTCCATTCCATATTTCAGTCAATCCTTGCAATCTTGTAAACTTGGGTACATATATTCCTTTGTATATTTTTTTCAGTTCATATATCTAAGAAGATTTCACATTTCATTAACTGTGTTAATTCATTAAGCCCAATTAGACATGTAAAACACAAAGTTAATGACCAAAGTAAAAAAGTGAGATCTGGATTCTAGAGAGTCTTTATTTGCAATACAGAGCATTAAGTTCTAGAGAAATGGCTTGTTTATTCCTGAAGATTCTTTCTCTGAGTTAAGAAAAACCCTATAGAATTCCTTGGCATAGAATCAGACCTTCCAGAGTCTTCTCGTTCAGGTACCTTTTTTTTTGTTTAGAGGAACTTTTTTCCTTGACGCTGGGCATAAGACTCAGGTCCTCACTCATGCTAGGCAAGTGCTCTACCACTGAGCTCCATTTTAAAGTCAAGAAGCCTAAAGGAGGCTGGGCATTGACCCACAGGTCTGTAATCCCACCACTCAGGAGGCCAAGGCCAGAGGATCTCCAGGAGTTCAATGCCAGCCTGGGCTACATACTGAGTTCAAGGTCAGCCTGGACTACAGAGAGAGACCCTGCCTCAAAAAATAAAAACAAAAACAAACAACCTTCCCAAAAAAGAAACCTAAAGGACTGAGGCTTGTTCTAAGACACAAGGATATTAAGTTTGCAAAGCTCCTTTTTCTGATTTATAGACCAGTGCTCTTTCACCTATGCATTTTTGCATTCTGACCATCCTTCTGGCTATTGACTGCTTTCAGATATATCTTTGATTTCAAGTCCTCAGATCCTTGTTGTTTTTGTCTTTTGCCTCCATGGTTCCATTTTTGTTTTTGTTGTTGTTATTTGGTTTCCTTTTGTGATACTGGAGTTTGATCGGACCTTTGACTTAGCTACATCCTCAGCTTTTAAAAACAATTCTTTTCATTTTGGGACGAGGTCTTGCTAAGTTACTAAGTTGCCCAGGATGGGCTTGCATTTGTGATCCCCTGCCTCAGCCTCCCAGAGTTCTGTGACTACAAGAGTGCACCACCACACCCAACTTATGATCCATTTCTTAAACTACTGTGCTTCCTTACCCCAGAGAGTCTCAAACATTGGGTGAACCAAAATCATCCAGGATGTTTGTTAAATTGTAGAATCTGGGACCTCAACCCCAAAGGATCTGATTTAGTTAGTGTATTTAAAGAAGGAAACTCGGGAATCTCCATTTGAACAAGTAATCCAGGTGGCTATGATGCAAAGAGTCCAAAGACTGCTCTCCAAGAAAAGCTGTTTTAAGTATCTCGAAATAAGGCTACAATTAGATAATTCTCAAAGTGAAAATGGAGGATTCTTTGGTTTGAGTGTTGTGTTGTCTTTAGGGCTTTTACACAATGTGAAATGAATAATGTGGAACATTGAATCAATACAGTTTTCACTGCAATAAAATGTCAGCATTTCAAGTCTGCTTTTTAAGGGCTTCTTAAGAAATCACTTTTTCCACATACAGTCCCATTTAAAAGGAATTATAGCTGCTCCTACTTTAATAACTAACACTTCCAAATATGTCTAAAAATATTTAAAATGAAAGGGCAGCTATATCTATATTTGCAGTTGTGTAGAACAAATCAATTGCCTTCATAATTATAAGCCTGACTCATTAAAACTAGCAAAAAAACCTCTACCGAATAAGAATGGAACTTTTAAGCATGTAAGCAATGGAATAAATCACACATGGAAAAATCAATAGATTTGGACTACACAGAAGTGGAAAAATTTGAAGCTCAAAAGCCATTATTAAACAAGAAAAGCTAAGAGACAAGCCACAAACTGGGAAAATACTTGCAACAACATGAAAAATGGATGATTGATCTTAAACATAAAAAGCACACAAGTTGAAATGGAAAATAAGTAACAAAGAACAGAGAAATATATAGGAGACAAGTTCAAGAAAAATGGATTTGTTTTGAAATGTTCAGCATTTTAAAACACCAGTGATATATACCATTTTGTCAAGAAAATTAAGAACATTTAAGTAATTAAATTGAGAGACAGTTCAGTGAAATGGATGGGAACATTCAAACACTGCTGGTAGTTGAATAAATTGATACAAACTTTTTTGAATTCAAACTTTCTTATAATATTTCTTAGTATAATATTTTAAAAATAGTATATTTGGACCCAGTAAGTTCCTTTCTAGTATTCTAAGTCTAATTAAATAATGAACAGTTCAAAGGAATAAGTAGAGAATTATTGTAAGACAGAAAACTTAGAATCCAACAAACTGCCCGGCAATAAAAGCATATTTTAAAATAAACAACTATGGTATATACACATGCCAAATTGTTATATAGTAATTTAAAGTGGTGTTTTCAAAGGCACTTAAGACGTTTCATATGTAAGGACAGTGAGAAAGCAAGATATAGCATTTTGTACATAATATGATCTGTTTTCTTTTTAAATATTTTAATGTAGCTCAAAAAACTGTAAATATTATGAACTGTGCCACTATAAACATAAGTGCACATATATCGCTGGGGTATGATTCTTTTAAGTCTTTCAGGAAGATACCCAGCAGGGGAATAGTTGGGTCAAATGGGACCTCTAAGCCTAGTTCTTTGAGGTATCTCCATACTGATTTCCACAGTGGTTGCACCAGTTTGCACTCCCACCAGCAATGGAGAAGGGTTCCTTTCTCCTTAAACCCCGCCAGCATTTGTTATTGGTTGAATTCTTGATAGCAGCCATTCTTTCTGGGGTGAAGTAGAATCTCAGAGTTGTTTTCATCTGCATCTCTCGAAAGACCAGTGACATTGAACATTTCTTCATATGTTTATTTGCTGCTTTTACTTCTTTGTCTGAGAAATGTCTGTTCATTTCAGGTGCCCATTTTTGAATTGGGTCTTTGAATTTTTGCCCATCAACTGGAAACTGGATAAAGAAGATGTGGTATTTTTATAAAATGGAGTACTACTCAGCCATAAAGAACGAGAAACTAGAGACATTTACAGCTAAATGGATGCATATTGAGGCCATACTCTTAGGTGAAATAAATAAGACACACGTGTAAATACCAAATAGTTTCTCTAGTGTGAGAAACTGAAAGTGTAAATAAGGATTAAAACAAGTAATTGATAATTTGAAAGAGGAAGAAAAGGTCCAAAAGGGTAGGGGAAGTGGGAGGGGAAGGGGAAAGGAAAGAAGGGAAAGGAAAAATTATGAGAAAAGAAAAAAAATGGAAACAAAGTCTATGCAAATAGGGAAGGGTGGAGGGGGTGAAGGGTGCACAGGGAATGGGGAAAAAATAAGAACCAAGATACATCATGTACATGTACAAGCACACAATGATAAATGTAAATGTATTATATACCTAAAATGTACCAATAAAAGAATTTACGCAAAAAAAACTATACATAAATACAAATACATGAAAAGGCTAACATTTCTTATCTCTGGGTGTTGAGATTTTTGTTTAGTCTTTTCTGTGCTAACAATTCTCTACAATTACCATATGTTACTTTTATAATCAGAAAATGCAATAAAGGGTATTTTGAAAGTCCCCCTGAAAACATAACATAAAAAGGAGAAGTTGTCTATTTAATTAATAGTTTGCAAGTGACAGAACACTCACCAGGTGTTTCTGTAGCAGGCACTGAAATCCATGTATGGAGTGCCAGTGCCCTTCTAGTCTCAAGATAACTGCTTATCTGTCTCTCTAATTGAAAGAGGAGGATATGGAGAAAAGGCAACAGTCTCTCAGAACAGATGTTTGAGGAGAGATAAAATAATTATCAGGATAAAGTAAAAGGAAAATTTTACTAACAATCCTTACTCTAACTCTATTCCAATTTAATACTCTTAGATCAAGACATTTTTCCTTGTAAAAACTGGTACACCAATGGAACACCCTAACTCATGGTGTTAATATTTATGAGTGTTTTTGATTTAAGAAGGAAGACTTTTCTACAAAATTTAAAATTGTAATCATGTGAGAAATGTCTTACTTCTTCCTTGAGGCCTGGTTAGGGAAGGGTTAATTTTGATAAAAGATTGAAAAGGAAAATGACACATTCTGAGTTATATATCCACCCCATTAAAAACCAACCTTGTATGAAAAGTACCAAAGAATCCTAGTGAAGCATTAATATTAATTTGGTATGAGAATGGTTGGTAGACAGACCAAGGGAACCGAAATAATTCTAGTATACTATTTGCTAACTGGATACTGAACTAGAACTCAAGTTACTTCCCATTAAATTCAGTACAAAAGATAGTCTCTTCTTGGTTGCTGGGCAAATGAAACCAGAATGAGGTTCACGTTGGGTGATTTGGAAGGGAGGCAGAACCAAAATTTTCTCCCATATCCATAGCACATCAAGAATTGAGCATTCCCAAACTCAAAGGGGGAAATTTTCTTGGTTAGTTTAATTCTCCATACTTAAGAATACAGGTTCAACCTTCTTCATTGTTGGTGGGAGTGCAGACTGGTGCAACCACTGTGGAAATCAATATGGAGATACCTCAAAAAACTAGGATTAGACATCCCATTTGACCCAGCTATTCCTCTGCTGGGTATCTTCCCCAAAGAATTAAAAGAATCATACCACAGTGATATATGTGCACCCATGTTTATGGCAGCACAGTTTGTAATAGCTAAAATTTGGAAACAGCCCAATTGCCCATCAACTGGAAACTGGATAAAGAAGATATGGGTTTTTTTATAAAATAGAGTACTATTCAGCCATAAAGAATGAGAAACTAGAGACATTTATAGCTAAATAGGTGCACATTGAGGCCATACTCTTAAGTGAAATAAATAGGACACACATGTGTAAATACCAAATAGTTTCTCTGGTGTGAGAAACTAAAAGTGTAAATAAGGTTCAAAATGTATAATTGATAATGTGAAATGGGAAGAAAAGATCTAAAGGAGTAGGAGAAGTGGGAGGGGTAGGGGAAAGGAAAGAAGGAAAAAGAAAAAATATGAGAAGAGGAAAAAATGTAAACAAAGTTTTTGTAAATAGGGAAGAGTGGAGGGGGTAAAGGGAGGGCAGGGGATTGGGGAAAAAATAAGAACCAAGATACATCATGTAAAGGTACAAGATTCCAATGATGAATGTAACTGTATTGTGTACCAAAATGTACCAATAAACTTAATGGAAAAAAAAGAAAAAAAATACTGGTTCAAAACTGCTGGATTCTTATCATTTGTACTAGAATACCCAAAAAATTATGTAATATATAATATATAATATGTAATATATATATGTCCCAGAGCTTTCTGTCTTTCTTTGTGGTGGCCGGATAGAAATGCTGGCCCATTTGTAGAAAAGAAAAAAAGGGATTTCACAGGCTGATGCACTGTATCTAATTTGTCACACCCCTTCCCAGGCTAAATAAGTTGAAAGACACACTGGACTGCTACTGCACACAATTGATCTAGTAACTGAATTGAGGCACTGATTGGGAGAGATAAGCAAGGAATTAGTTAAAAATACATTTCCATAATTCAGATTTATCCTTTGCTTTTTTCTCTTTGTACTGAGTATCAAACCCATGGGGACTCTACCACTGAGCTACCTCCCAGTCCTTTTTCTGTTTCTTATTTTGAGACAGAATCTCCCTAAGTCACTAAATTGCCCAGGCTAGGCTCAAACCTGGGATCCTCCTGCCTCAGCCTCCCAGAGTGCTAGGATTACAGGCATGTGCTACCAAGCCAGGCTCTTTCATTTGATTTTTGAGACAAGGTCTTGCTAAATTGCAAAGTCTGGACTCCAAGTTCTGATCCTCTTGCCTCCACCTCCTGAGTACTTGGAATTATAGGCCCATGCCACCACACCAGGCTCTTGCCTTGGAATTTGGCAAAAGAAAACAGAAACTGAGAGCACCCAGGGAAAAGCAGACAGTATAAGCGTCATGTGAAGAAGGGGAGAAGAGTTACTCAAATAACAAAAAAGAAGTGGTGAAAACACCCTAAAGACAGATTTTTGTCTATTTTAATTCAAAAAACATCTATTGAGCTAGGCGCTCTGTTGGCATTGCAAATACACAGGAAGTGGTGTATTTTCTTAAAAATGTTCTGGTTCTGAGGGAATAGATGTGCGAATGAAAAGGTATAGTGAAACCAGGTATGGTGACACAGTCCTGGAGTCCTAGCTACCCAAGAGACTAAGACAGGACGTTGGCATGAACCCAGGAGTTAAGGCCAAGCTGGGCAACATATTGAGACCCTGTCCCAAAAAAACAAAAAAAACATAATCACATCCTACATTCTAGTCAAGGTTCTGGCAGACAATTCAGTCTCTTCATGTTTCATCAAATACTTGTTTGCTCTAACGCATACCTGGGACTTAGAAACTACGAGGTGTGTTTGGGAGCTGTGGTGCTCTTTGTGCTGTGGTTGTCTCTATGTCCTGAGCCAACTCAAAATGTCCACCTTCCATGGTAATTTTGACTTGGGGGAAGAGCCCAAAGTTACACAGTGCCAGATCCAGTGAATTAGGTGCATGAGGACACACTGTAATGCTATTATGAGCCTGCCTTTCTGTTGGACGCACTCAGTAGCGGCATTCACCATTATTTTTGAACATGCATCATTGTAAAGAGGCTCACAAAAGAAGACTTCCAGAATTGCTTCAAAAAGTGACAGGAATGATAGAGTAAGTGTGTCTGAAGCGAGTAGGAGTATATTGAAGGTGACTAATGGTACTGTGCTTTAACTATAATACAATATTTTAATTTAAACATTTACCTTTTATTGTGATCACACCTTGTGCTAGACTACAATAAGCTCCTTCAGGTAGTGACTCTTTACATATTGGTCTTTGCATCTGCACAAATCTACAATGACAATGGCGATGAGAGCTAGATGGAAGATGTCATGTGCATGGCATAGAAGCATCAGCTCCCCTGGAGGGGCTGGAGTGTTCATCACCAAAGACATGCCATTTGATGTGGGACTTGAAAGAGGGTTACTAAATTAAAAAGAAACATAAAGGCAGACCTCACAGAGGGGCAGAGGGTAAATGATAAGAGGTAAAATTTACCAATAACATGTACCAGGCACCATACTAGGTATGTCATTTAAGTTATATTTGGTCTTCCACTCAGTAACAATTTATTGTCCACATGCTATACTTACAAGACCGTGCTGAAGTGTTAATCCTCCAAATTTTCTCATGATAATACCAAGGTGCACAGAAACAAAAGTGATTTGCCCAAAGCTACACAGATAGTAAGAGACAGAGACAGATTTAAATTCTGACTCTCGGCCAGGCATGGTGGCACACTCTTGCAATTCCAGCTTCTTGGGAGGCTGAGGCAGGAGAATCACAAGTTTGAGACCAGCCTGGACAACTTAAGGAGACCCTGTCTCAAAATGACAAAAAAACGGGGGCTATAGGTTCAATTTTCAATGTCACAAATATAAATAAAAGAATAAATATTCTGACACTCTCCTAAACATGTTTTTACATTCTACCCTTCAAACTGGATTGTAGAGGTATACAAGCATATTTGGTAAATGATGGAGTATCTGGTTTAGCTGGAATATATAAGGGAATGTGGGAGGTGGGGGGTTGGTAGAGAAGTGGCAGAAGAAAGTCTGTGGAATGTTCCACTGTTTTGCATGTTAAGGCTTAAATATCCGATCATTTGCATTTGATTTTTGAAAAGGAGAATAATTCCTTTTTTGTATCTTTCCAAGAAGATCCTGGAACAGGTAGAGTAATTTTTTTAAAACTTTTGGCTCCCACAAAGTTGAGAGGGAAAAAGAAAAAGAAAGAAAATTGATTCTCGATGCAACCATGGTTTTGCAATTTATTTAAAACATGAATCATGGATATTTATCACCCAGCTCTCCAGATTATATAACAGGATCTGACCAATGATAAGAGAGCAGCTTTTTGAAGGAAATGTGGAGAAAAGTACAATTAAAAAAAATAACTAGCCAGGTGTGGTGGCGCACAGCTGTAATCTCGGCAGTCTGGCTGACTGAAGGCAGGAGGATCCAAAGTTTGAGCCTAGCCTGGGCAACTTGACTACTTAGGGAGACCCTGTCTCAAAATAAAAAATTTAAAAAGGACTAGGGAAAAGCTCAGTGCAAAGGACTTGAGTTCAATCCCCGGGGGGAGGGGGGCGCTGAGGGGCTGGTGGGGAGGTCATTGAGTACTAAAGACAGTCATTTTGGGGGATTTGTATTATGCCTTCGTACATGAAATGACTTACCTTACAGTTACTGAGAAAGAATTGTACTCTGTATTGAGATTAAAAATTCTACTTTAAATTGATAAATGCTAATGTGTAAGCAATTACTTAATTTCTACCTAGTATCAAGGCATCCCAATTAATTTAATGACTTTTAATAGAAATAACTGAAAACAAAAATTAGCTATGAAATGGCAGTATCAATTTATATTACTTTTAAATAGCTAAAAAACTAGTAATGGTTATACATTTCCTGAACTTATATAATATTTTATGCTTCCAGGCATGTTATGTCATGTATTAATTTCCCTTTTAGAAATGAAATTTGTTTCTAATTATTAGTAAAACACAGTGAGACATTTGGAAAACATCACAGTATTACTGATCAGCAACTAGCCCAGTTTTCTGACCCTGCACAATGGAGGCTGAGTTCTTGCAAGCCTTCAGAGGATTTTCTTTCCTCCACAAAAATATTCAGTTGATATAAATATTAATCTTCATTAATGTGAAGGTACTGATTAATTTTTGAAAAATTTATATTTAATTTTAAATGGACAATAAGACATAGGAAAGGCCTTAGTGTTCCAAAACATTTCTGGTATAAAAAAATGTTATGTATTACTATCTTAATATTGGAAGTCAAATGTAAAAGAAGAAAGAATCCTAGACAACTGTTTCTAGTCTTGCTCATCATTCTTTGCATCGGGGAGCTCCACCTAGAGCTTCCAGCTGCGGGTTGGGAGAGGCTATAAATCACATCAGATTTACAGGTATTACATGCTGGGGGCACAGGCCAGTGGTAGAGTGTTTGTTCCACATGCATAAGGCCCTGAGTTCCATCCCCAGAACCAAAATAAAGTAAATAAAAAATAAAAGAAATACCACCAATTATTTGCAGTCTGTTACCTATGCTTCTCCTCTTGGTGGATTTTCTGCTTGAAATTTACACTAATTCAGAGATTCTACCATTTTAATGAGCTGCATCAACCAAAGGAAACAAAGAAATCAGAAAGGACAAATAAGGTTGGAATTTATTTCTCAGATTGTATAAAGAGAAAGAGCTTCCTGCTCTTTTAACAGAAAAGAAAGCATCTTGTTACTCAAAGATAAGGTAGGGGAGAAAGGGAATGAAAGAAGCAAAGCAAATGAAGTCTGCTCCTTTGTGTAGCAGAATGACCCACAAGAGACCTCTGCAGGCACACTGAATTGTTTCTAATGATGTGAATCATTCACACCAGCCTCCCAAGGAACAATGTGGTGAATTTCACAGCTGCTTAGTACCAGAGTTATTAGTTACAGAACAGACTCCAAGAGCCATTCAAGTAAAAGATCTTTGCATTGTGTCACAGGGCAGGGGCACTGTCTCAGAACTAACAATCTCTCTGTTTATGTGCTTTTCAGATTTCCTTCCCTTATCCGGGTTCCTTCTCAAACTCTCATCTTGGATTAGATCCTTAAAGCTTGGATTTTGCATTTCCTTTGGTAATAGCTTATCTGCTATTTGGACACAGCCAATCTCTTATTATTTTTCTTTTTTTTGGGGGGGGGGTCTCTCTTTGTTGCCCAGGCTGGCCTTGAACTCCTAGGCTCAAGGGATCCTCCTGCCTTATCCTCCCTAGAAGCTGGGACTGCCAGTCTTCTACTGTTCACTTTTACATGAAACTGACAGCTAGAAGTAACTTCAACCTTCAACTTGCCATGAGTTATGACAGTGTCATGGGAATGGATCCTTATCTATCATATTTGCAAAGCCACACTTAAAATTGAAACAGAAAGAAAATTACAATCCCCAAAGTGCCACCTCTTAAAGTAACTTTGTAAGAATCATTTTGTTCCTGCAAAATGAAGGAGATGATTTATGATATTCCCTCTAATGTAACAACTTTATAATTTTAATTATCAAACTATTTTACTTTTTTAATTTGATATTTCAGGAGGCTATATATTAAATAAAATTAAAGGAAATGTCAATTATATATGTTGGGTGTTTTTTCTTATAGATATCTATTCTATAATTATTTAATTTGCTTAAAATTTCCCTTCTATAATGATTTATGTGATCTGTGGTTCACAGTTCATTGGATAGGACAAATTGGGCTGTAATAATGTTTTTCCTGGAAAATTTGATAAATTATATCTGTGTATATTCTGCTTGGTGAATAACTGGTAATCTGTTATTCTATATTGCTAACAAATAACTGATTTGATGAGCCATTCGCTTAAATTATCCTAAATTTTAATATCTTCTAGAATACAACTTCACAATAAGTCACTCTTTCCTTCTAGTCTTCAGAGTACTGGGCCATCTGTATTATTATTCCTGAGCACCATCTAAAAATATTACTAAACAATAAGGTAGAACTATATTCTTCCTGTGGCCAATGGCATAAATTGCTATTACACGGATCTATTAAATTATTTTTCATAATCAACAGTTTCATTTGGTGAAAAGAAAATATTATGGGTAGAATTATGAGAAAAGAAATACATGCTATTATACACAGCTAACATAGATCAGCCATGAGTGTAACAGCCTACTTGTGTTCTTACAACAAAACACCTTAGAGTGGGTAATTTATGAACAACAGATTTGTCACTCACCATTCAAGAGGTTAGAAAGTCCAAGATCAAAGCTCTGGCACATTCTGTGTCAAGTGAGGGCTCTCTGCCTTCAAGGATCCTCACGTAGCAGAAAGGCAAGGCAACTCTCTGGGGCCTCTTTTTTATAAGGTCACTAATCCCATGCACCCTCATGACCTAATCACCTCTCAAAGACCCCACATTCTAGTATCAGCACTTTGGTGATTAGGTTTCAACATATGAATTTATTGAGGGAGGCATAGACATTCACATCATAGCATGAAATACATGTGCCTGCCTATCTAAGAAATGTACTGCCATTGGGCTAATTTTCAATGGAAATGAGAAGAAAAAGTGAACTCATGAGCATTGTTTCATCTGTGCTTTATTTCTTGGGGAAAGCACAGTACATATTTCCTGTAAAATCCTATAGCTATAATCACAGGCTACAGAGTCAGGCATGAGATGCAGTCATCCCCCAACACACCCCAGCTCCTGCACCACTGGCCAAAATGAGCTTGGGGGGAAAGTGACTTATTCTGTAAGCACGCTTTCTCTTGTGTGAACATGGAATTAATGTTTCTATTCATTGGAGACGTATTAGCATTAAATGGGATAATATATATGACTAGTATAAGGAGATCTGCTACATAGAAGCAACTTAATAAGCAGTACTTGCACAGCTGCTATTTTTGTGCCCCTTTCCCAGTGGAATTTTGTCATTATGATTACATGTCAAAAGGTGAGAAAGAAAAGTGAATAGATAATCATCTGTTAGTTGTTTGGTATGAAGATTGTGAAGAACTAAGTTAGCAATAAGGGAAGCATGCTAATTTCTATTTTGTTTTCATACTTTCAGTCATGAACCAGCTCCTTAAAAACACAGGTCTTGGCCAGGGATTTAGCTCAGTGGTGTTGCCACCTGCCTCACAAGCGCAAGGTCCCGAATTCAATCTCCGTAACCAAAAAAAAAAACCAACCTCACAGGTCCATTGGACATAGTAGTGCACACCTGTAATTCCTACTCAGGAGGCTGAGGTGGGTAGATTGCAATGTCTAGGCCATCCTAGGAGTAGAGCTCAGTGGTTATGCACTTGTCTGGGATATTTGAGGTTCAATCCCCAATACTCAAAAAAAAAAAAAATAAACAAACTAACAGCAAATAAAAAAACACCACACAACTTCATCCAGATTCCAGGAGCATACTGGAATCTAGACAGTGGTTAGCAAAGCACATCCTACAGACCACATCTGTTGTTGCCTATTCTTGTAAATAAAGTTATAGTGGCACACCACCATGCCTATTTGTTTATTTTCTATAGCTGTTTCCATTCTACAACAGCGGAGTTGTATGATTGCAAAGGAGACTGTATAGCCCATATGCAAAAAAACTTTTTACTATCCATGGGCTGGAGGTATGGCTCACTGGTAAAGCACTTGCCTAGCATGTGTGAGAGTTTCATCCCCAGCACGGTATGAAAAGGAAAAAATGTTTGCTATTCAGTTCTTTACAGACAATAATTGCTGAGTCATGACTTAAAAATAGTACTTAGTAGTTTGGTCTCATTTCACATAATGTTCTTTCCAGAAGACTTTCAAATCTCTAAAAAGAATTTTTAAAAATCTTTATTAAGCTTAGTTACAGTCTTACTCCATTCCATCCTCTAAATGGTTCATTATTGAACCATAATGCTGCTCCATGTGTGAAAGGGAATGCTTTTCTGATCGTCGCTTTACATTCTAGTTGCACCCTGTTCAGGTGATACTGTGACACTGACAAACTAGTGAATTATTGAAGACATTTGTTAATTCAAAAGGAAATTTCCTATCCTCAACTTTTAATGCTTCCTAAAGAACTTCTTTGTGATTTAGACCAAATATCCAGTATTTTTTGCCTTTGAATATATTCAACTTATTATTAGTAGTAGTAGTAGTAGTAGTAGCAGTAGTATGTGTTGGCAGTACATGTTTCCATTCCTCGTGTGGAGTTGGCACATGTACATAACACATCCCAATTCTATTTTTCATCTCCTCCTTCTCTCCTCCCCTCCATCTCTTGATGCCCTTCCCACTTGAGAGAGATCTCCCCACTTCTATTATGTAACTTTCAATTTGCTCTTTATAATTAAACCATGCCATGATTTAAATACTGAGATCAATTGTCATATGATAATTCAAACCTTTCTGAAAGTATCAAAGAAGAAATATATCATCATTTAATATCCCAGTCCTGTTTCTGGCTTATACAATTTAAAGTGCTATTGTTACATTTCATTTACATTTTTGTGGTAAATTGAAGTGTTTTGTCCTTCTTTCAAAAATGATAGCAAAGAAGGGATCATGCTGACCTAGAGAGAGATTATTTCATCTTTCGAGGCCCTTTTGAAATCTATTAGATTAGTTTGTCTCCTGCAATTGCAGACACTTTCTCTACTTGTTTTCTACCATCACAAATAATATCCCAATTAGTGTGGTTTTCCTTGTGCTTAAGCAGCCTAATAATCAGTTTTGCTTTTTGAATAACAGCTTTAATGAGATATAATTCTCATACCATACAGTTTACTTAATTAAATGGCAAAATTCAATGGTCTTTAGTCAATTCATAAAGCTATGCAGCCAGCACAATTGATTTTAGGAGATTTTCATCACCCTTAAAAGGAACTTCATTGCCATTACCAATACCAACCTATTTTCCTCCAACTCCCGTTCTTCCCGGCTACTGGCAAGTGGTAATCCACTTTCTATCTCTTTGGATTTTCCTTTTTCATACATTTTATATAAATGGATTCATACACTATATGATCATTTGTAACTAGCTTTCATTTAGCAAAATGTTTTAAAGATTCATCTGTGTTGTAGCACTGTCAATCTCTTTTTAAAGTCACATTTTGCATATTTAGTAGACACAGACTCAAATATTTAACTGAACATTCTTTTTTTTAGTACCAGGGATTGAACTCGGGTCCTTGAGCTTGTGCAGCAAGCAGCGAAACCACTGAGCTAAATCCCTGGCATAACTGAGCATTCTTGAAAGAATGGTGATAGCATTTTAAGATGTGATCATATGACTTCTCATTGTCTTCTCTCTTTCTCTCCGTGTGTGTAACACACGCACGTGTATGCATGCTCAAACATGCATGCTCAAGCACACACTCCTAAATTCACCAAAATCTTGTCTAACGCAGTTTAGAGTTAAACAATCAAAACTGGTAAATTGGACACATCTGTTTCTATAGGAGTCCGATTAGTGGTATGGAGAATAATAAATAATTCTTATAAATTTTGGAATGTACTCTACAATTTATTCCAAATAATTTTAGCATATCTTTAGCTGATCCTTCTCATCAGAAAATTCCAATATTTAGAGGCCGGGGATTTAGCTCAGTGGTGCCGCTGCCTGCCTCGCAAGCGCAAAGTTCCAAGTTCGATCCCCAGTACCAAAAAAAAAAAAAAAAAGAAAACAAAAGAAAATTCCAATATTTGAAATTACATTCTGATGTAGATTTAAGTTGGATATTTCACCGGAAAGAATTCTTTATCACCCAGACATAGAAAATGATAAAATCAAGATGTGTGTATAAGCTAGTGCATTCACCTACCTTAACATTCCCATAAGTTACATTACTAATTAATCATGTTGACTTCATGGGCATTAGGGGAGTGGGGTGAGGAGAGGATTAGTAAGGATATATCTAAAGTAACTGTCAAAATTTAGGCAACCAAAAGCAAGACTTCCTATAAGTTGTAGTTCAATTTTTATGACAAGAGTCATAAGTCTTTTTAATCTCTAAAGTGAGCATGAGAAACATAGAGTCTTCCCTCAATATCCACAAGAAATTGACACTAGAACCTCTGTGGGTACCAAAATCTATGGCTGCTCTAGGCCCTTAGGTAAATCATAGCGTTTGCATTTAACCTGTGAACATACGCCTGCGTACTTTAAACCATTGTCAGATGACTTACAACACTATGTAAATGTAGATAAACAGCAGTTCGATTGTATTGTTTAGGAAATAGTGATAAGAAAACAGTGTACATATTCAAGAGAAACACAACTTTTTGTATTAAATTCTTTTATTGGTACATTGTAGGTATACAACACAATTACATTTCTCATTGGGAATTGTACCTTTATATAATGCATCTTGGTT